>VNKC01002973.1:0-154148 GCA_008042775.1 Drosophila pectinifera
AAGCTTAATTATTTAATAATAAAATATTGCCTTAAAAATGCTTTGACCAAAAATTAGGATATAAAAATGCCGATTTAAGGACCCAAAAATCCGCATTTGATGCCTTCTGAAGAGCATAATTTGACCAAAAATGGAATGACAGCCAAGTGCCGTTTTTATTCGGAATCGCCGCTAAAATCTTAATTATTTAATAATAAAATATTGCCTTAAAAATGCTTTGACCAAAAATTAGGATATAAAAATTCCGATTTAAGGAATTATGCTCTTCTTCTGAAGAGCATAATTTGACCAAAAATGGAATGACAGCCAAATGCCGTATATGGTTCGATTCGCCATTAAAAGCTTAATTATTTAATAATAAAATATTGCCTTAAAAATGCTTTGACCAAAAATTAGGATATAAAAATGCCGATTTAAGGACCCAAAAATCCGCATTTAATGCATAATTTTTACAAAAATGGAATGACAGCCAAATGCCGTTTTTATTCGAAATCGCCGCTAAGATTTTAAATTTTTAATAATAAAATATTGCCTTAAAAATGATTTGATCAAAAATTAGGATATAAAAATGCCGATTTAAGCACCCAAAAGTTTGCATTTTATGTCTTCTAAAGAGCATATTTTGTGGTCCGATTCGCCGCTCCGTTGCGTTATTTTTTATCATAAAAATATATACTTTCGAGGTATAAAATTATAGCAAAAGTAGTTTCATTCGAGAAAAAAACAACTAAAATGAATTGAAATCTTATAAAATAGAAGGTTCTAAATATTGGAAATAATTACATTAGAAGGGCTCTTCAGTTTAGTCCTTAAATACGAGCTCCACTGTCCTTACACAAAGCAATTCCTCCCTCGCGCGGAAGCTCACACCCGGGCCGCGGCCCTCGCCCACAATTCGCTTCAGACTTCTAGCCCGGCGCAGCGTTCGGAATATCTCCCGTTCGTATTTTCTCTAAAATGTTAAAATTCGCAGGACCTCCCACCCGAGCTTCGGCCTCTACTTCCATTTTGCCCCACAGGCAGCAGCAGCAGCAGCAGGACCTGCGTTATCAGCGCCACACTCTGTGCGCTTATCTTCCATGTGCGCTTCGTTCTTTGGCTCCTGCTCCTGCTCCTGCTCCGGCTCTGGCTGCTCCTCGTCCGTTTTACCATTCGTCCTTCGTGGCCCGCCTCCGCCTTCTTATCCGTTTGTTTGTCCGTGCTTCCGCCTCATCTGTGCGACCGTCCGCACATCCTGTGCCACCCAGCGCCCTTCCTCCTATGTCCCTCGCCCCTCGCCCCTCGTCCTTCGTCCTTGTGTGTGTAGTTGGAAATTCTCGTTTTGCTTGGGCTAAAAAAAAAAAGAGAAGAGCGTTGCAGTATTTGGAAAATGTGGAAACTCCTTGCGGCTGCCGGGCATTGCGTTCACATGACGCATACGCCGCGTTGTCCGGCCCGAGGATCGCCCAGCCAAGGAGGAAGTGCCAAGAGCTGAGCGGGATTAGAGGTGTGAGTGTGCGGGTGGCCGCAGCGCAGGACGTGGCACTGGTAATCCACGCAAGTAACTTGAGCACTTTATGGCACAGCCCGCACGTGTATGCCAATCCGCATGTGTGTGTGCGTGTGAGTTATCTAAGACCAACGCAGGCGGGGGCCGGGGGCAAATCCCCGCTTAAAGCTGCGATATCTCTCAGGTTTTAAACACTCTTTAGGCCTTAGCCATTTTAATTACATTAAAAACTTTTGCAGGCATTAAATAAATTGGAGCCGAAGATGTAGATGAACACGGAGCCGAGGCCAGGAACGGCGAACTTATGTCACTTTGATCCTAGCGAGTTAGAGTTACTTTTGGGCCAACTCATGCGCGAGACAATGGAAGACAACTACCCCCGGTGTGCGAGGAGTATCCAGCCATCCTGTGAGGCCGCCTCATCCCCCGTGGTAATCAAGTTCAGTCTTTAAAATTGAAATTCCAGCATTAGGCAAGGAATGTGGACCAATGTAAAACACACACAATCTATCCTGAAAAGGGGTGGCTGCCCGAAAAAGGATTGGAAAGCAGAGGAAACTGGCTAAAGCGGAGGGAGGGTGGTCCAGTGGGCGGGGCTGGCGCTTATCTATTTCAAATGTGCCGCAGCACGTCGAATTTTATGCACCAAGAAATTATTATTCATCAGCCATTAGTGTCTGTCGAAATAAATCATTCGAAATTGGAATTAAACTGCTGGAAATGCTATAGTTTAATTCATAAGGCTTTAACCTCGGGCTGGTTATTAAATAAATTAAATTCTTTAGTAAAGTATACCTTTCAAATTAAGTTCTACGGTATAACTATGCTGCTTCAATGGAGCCTAAGAGGTCCCTTACTGCTTATAAATCATTTTAACTGTTTTAGGTATTCAAAAGCTATTAATTGTTGCTCTTAGATTCTATAAATTTAATTTAGCTTTATTATATGTTAGATTTTTAAAGTTTAAAAAGTTAAAACCAGTTATCAAAGTCGAGTAACCAAACTATAAGACTTCAAGTTCTCAAATAAATTTGAATAAATAGTTAACTTACTTTCAAGGGGAAGTTACACAATTTAATTAGATTCTTTAAGCTTCTTTTAAGTGGTTTTTCTTCCAAAGCTAATATAGAGTAAGATTAATCTAAGTTCCTATAACAAAATCAACAACTATAGCTAACCAAAAGCCAGACTCTTTAAAGGTGCCACACACTAGGCCCTCCTGTTCTCTCCTTAATTAATGTCGAAAATTAAAGTTTCTCGATGGAGCAAGGAATGTACGACAATCGCAGTGTCACTGCCGCTACCACCCCCTTGGGTCTCTTGCCTCCCTTCCCCTCCCGGGCAGCCCTGCCCCCGTTTGGGCCGTCAGCTTCATTGTGTTTATTTCTCATGTTAAAATCAAATTCCCGCGTGTGCAATTTTTCATTTGGCCCGAGAGCCGGAGACCCGAGCCCGAGCCCAGCGGAGAAATGAAAAGGAAGTGGAAAAATGTGTAAAGGTGCGTGTGCCGGGGAAAGGAAGCAGAGGCAGAGAGAGGGGGGCTGTAAGTTAGCAGCAGGGTGGTGGCATGGGCGCTATTTTAGGGGGTGTGATTGCTCCGCTGGTTCTTCCGGCGTGCTGTCTGACGTCAGGTGGATTCGAAGTCAGCTTAAAGAACAACTTTTGTTGCCTACGAACTTCTGCCGCCGCTGCCAGCTTCAATTCTTACGATTTTTAGTTTCATTTTTACCATCGGAGCTGCATTTCGGGGTAACATTTTCGATACCTGTCGGCATGTGTCGGGTACCAAGAGGCATTCTGCCACGTCCTGCCCCCGCATCTCTTCTGGGCGCTCTCCTCTCGCCTCTTGCCTCCAGAGTTCTCCTCCTTGGCGCCCGCATAACTTGCGCTCTAAACAAAACAAAAATGCGTTGGCAAAGCGTAGGACCTGGGACAGAACCAGAGAGACAGTTCTACAGCTCGCCAGGATGGGGCAGGCGGCGACGATGGTGCTGGAGTGGGACCAAGGGGGGCGAGCTCGGCAAGGCAGAGGCAGCTGGCTGACTACGATGGCGATGGTGATGGCGACACTGGCAACAGCAAAGGCAACGTTAGTGGAGATACTCTATACCCAAAGGAAGGTATAGCCAACTTGGCGCGAAAGAACTGCAAAATTAATTGTTTGGGTATTTTGAACAAAATAATTAAATTTAATAAATGAAATTATTACCTAATTGCTGATAATTGGAAAACTTACCACAAAAATTAATATTTAACAATAGATATTAAATAACTAGAGAACATAAAATCATTTTAAAGACTTTCTTTTCCAATATTTTTAGCTTGTACTTTTAAATCTTCATATTTATTTTAAGTGCCTTTTCAGGCATCAACTTGAAATTAAAAATATAAATCTGATATCGGAACGTGATGGATAGCACACTATTATTGTAAACAAAAAATAAATAGTCGCTATCTTATCAGGAAACATTGTCTACGGATAGCTTACCTTACTATCTTGAATTTTTAGAAATATATTTTTACATAAATATTTTGTTAATAGTATGTATTTTGTTGTATAGATATTGGAATTAAATTGCTACCTTATAAATCATACTCACTTAAATTTAAGAAAGGCTGTAGGTAAGAAAATTTCAAAAATATATACGAAGAAAGAGTATTTACCAAAGTGTGTCCTCTAAAAGGCCACTAAGCTGTTCCATCCTGCCTGGCTGCTCCGGCTGAAAGGACAGCGACAGGCCGCCGAGGACGAGGACGAAGGAGAGTGCGAAGAAGAGCGCCCGTGCGGCAAGAGGGGGGGCTTGACTTGCGCTTGGGCTTGGGCTTGGGCTTGGGCTTGGGCTTGGGCTTGGGCTTGGGGGAGAGGAGAATCGGGAATGGAGAATTTGAGAAGAAAGGCGGTGAGAGGAGGGGCGCAGAGAGGCAGACACGACACACCAAGTGTACAATAGCTTTAAGCTTAAACTCTCGCACACTTGCACGCACACACGCTCACAACCCCCGCCGCTCACTCACACAAAAACCCCTCGTCACTATACTCGTTGGGCATAGCAGTGGCGCAAATAAAGGGGATGTGGGGGGATTATAATATACCCTATTTAAATTACTAAATATTATTTAAAGTCCAAAGTACTTTATGCTGAATAATTATTAATAAAATATGGAAAGATGCTTTCAAAAAAATATATAAAAGGCATTTCTTTTTTTAATGAATTTCACTGTTTCACCGACTAAAAGACCTTATTAGTTACCTTTCTGGATACAACTCTAAACGCTTCACTAACTAACAAATAAATCAAAGCAACATATATTCTAGTTATCTCCACTTTAATTATTTATTTCAAAATATCCCCTTTATAAATCTAAAATCCCTCTTCACCCAATCCAGTCGTCGCCACTGACCCATACATATATTTGGGAATACAGGGCCACGAGCAACTGGAGAGAAAAAACAATATTTTTGTTGTTTCTGCCCGTGCTGCGTGAGCCGAGAAACCGGAGAAGTGGAGAAACGGAGACGCAGCCTTGGGGCGAAGTTCGTCTGCTGGTTTCACGGGACAGGCAGGGGGGCCATATGGAGACGAGCGGGGCTCGTCCACGATCGGTGGGGCACCCTGTATCTGCAGCTGCTGACGAGGAAGAAAATTCACGGACGAACGCTATGTGTCCAAGTCCAAGAAAGAAAAATACTTGCCAGGCGACAGCACAGCACAAACAGCCAGCAAAAAAGATTCCAGGGCTGGCAGCAGTTCTTGAATATTTATTTAAGTACATATATCCAATATCCGAGCAAATATTGGACTAACATTGACACCCGCCAAGGTCCCCCCACAAGAACACCAGCTGCGTCAACTCCGAGGGGGGCTGAAATGGAGTAAAATCTACAATACATAATCGGGAAGTTCCCGGAATCCACACATTACAAAAAGCTTCTGAAAAGTGTTGCAGGATTGCTGTATAGCTTCTTATAATTAATTTCTTATTTATTTTATGGATTTTCACACGATTTTTTAATATTAACAAACAAAGGAATAGTACTTAAAAGCGTAATACTAGTTCAAAGTCATATTCTCAATGTTGTGTCACTTCTTGCATAGCTTTCATTATACAATTGATCACCCAACAGGACGTATACTCGATCCATCACTAACTGCAAAGTTAGTTAGGGACAGCTCTGACCATCGCTCAGTCTCCCGAAATGGGTCATCCGGAAGGCAAGGGAGCACAGCCTATCTGTGATCAGAGCCAAGTGAGCTGCTTTATCAGCGAACACCGAAAATTAAATGATATTTTTCGGTTTGTACAGCTGACGGATCTGCGATAAGAAAGGCCCGTGCTACCTCCGGGAGTAACATGACTAGAGAAGGAACTCTGAACAGCGAGTGATAGGACTATGGGATACCCGGTACTTTGTGATCAGTTAAGGAGTGGGAGCTCCTGGAGGGAAGGAAACCTTGTACCTTCTAAAGATTATAGGATCTTATTAAGTTCCTGGGAGCCCTAGTTCTCTACCTTTTTTGATGAACACGATTACTTCTGTCACTCTCTACAGTCTACACACACTACACCCTCAAGCCCCACAAGTACCAGGTATACAAGTCCAAGTAACTTCCGTGGAGCCCTCTGTACTCTATACAGAATATCGCAAATGCAGCCCTGGCAGAATGGAGCAAAATGGAGGGAAGGCGGCGGCAGCGAACGCAAGGCAGGCAGCAAGGCAGCAAGGCGGCCAGGCAAGACGGCCACCAGGCTGGGCCAGCTACAGCTACAGCTCCAGCTCCAGCAATAGCTATAGCTATATAGCTGCGGATACATCTACAGCTACACAGAGCAGCTACAACTACAACGGCAACGGCAACAGCAACAACAACAGCCACGGCTCCAAGGGAGCACGGCGAGCGGGGACACGGAGCGGGGGGCGCAGCGCCCATTTGAGGCAGCCAGCAAGTAGTGAGTTCGCCGCCACAGCACCGAGCGTTTGACATTTCCCCATACTTGATGGCGCGCCGCCCCGAAAAGTATCGGCGAATCGATGAAATTCAACGCAGGCAGGCGGCAGATAAAAGAACCCGCTACTTTATGGCGCGTCCGCCACCAAAATGCGCTGTATAAATGAAGCCCGAACGGGCATTGGCAACGAATTCCATACTTGCTGGCGCCGATCGCCCCGCCAAGTAGCAGGAAATTCGAGTGGACGTCGCAGAGCTCAGCGAACGAGATACTTGCTGGGACGCATTTCCCCCCACCAACTTCGCTTGTCGCTACCCAAGTGGTGGGTAGCTGAGAGCAACACCAAGAAAGAGGGAGCGCTGCCTCTCTCCCAAGAGAGCGAGAGACAGAGTGTTGAGTGGGGTAATAGTGTTTGTGCGAGAGAGCAGTATCTGTGAGGGCGCCTGCTGAATGTATCTCTCAGTTGCTGAATGTGCTTGGAAAAATTTTGAAAACACAACGGCTGTCTGGGGGTTCGAGTAACTCTAAAAGGGTTAAAAAAGATTATTAAAAATACAACAAAATTAATCTTAAATAATGATAAAATTGTTTGTGTAAAAATAATATTAAAATCTATGAAAAGAGATTAAAATGGTATTTTCCGGACTATTTAGAACTACAAGAGGGCTAATTATATTTCTTAAAAACAACTACCGAAGCCTAGATAAAACTAAATTTAAAGCGATGTAAAAATCCTCTCCACTCATCATTTTGGGGAGTTAAAGTCTGCGTGTTGAATCATTTGAAAAACCACATTTAAATAACCATTGCCTACTTTGTGGGGCAGGCGTGAGATAATCAAACATTGCCATTATATCTGCACACACTCACACACACGCAGCAGGGCAGACACAGGCACACAGTGCGTTCCATGCACATTTCATGCATTTCCTTTGTACAGAGGCCAACTTATCAAGTTTCCTGTCCACCAAAATCCAGCTTTCCCCCGGAAAACACACGCACAACACGCCCCGCCGCCCATCATTAAGCATATACAATATATTCCGGCCATGTACAGCAGCAGCAGCAGCAGCAGCAGGAGTAGGAGCAGCAGCAGCACTAGCTGCCTGCAACTCCATCAAAAGCTGATGCAGCAACAGCAACAGCAACGGCAACAGCAGGAGCAGCAGCAGCAACGTGCAACATCGCCATCAGCAATTCCGATTCCGATTCCGATTGCATTTTTGTTGCACGCACATAATTTTTGTGTGGCTGTGGATAATGATTTGGTTGCATTTGATTTGCCCGCCTATATATTTTTATGCAACACGAATACACCCTATAACTTAACCAGCCACTGGATGCATCCGGAGGATGTGTGTCCCTCAATTGCTGTGTGCCTAACCTTCTGTTAATCTCGTTTCAGAATGAGATACATTTACTGCGGCCTTTGTAAAGTTATAGATAATTAAATCGTTGAAGGATACAGAGCAAGGATAATTTCGATAAGTCTTTAAGTGCCTAGTTACCTTAACTTTAATTAGTTAATCATGTTAGGAAACTTTATCTTTACTCTAAGATTGAAACCGCTAGGATTGAAGGTTAAATAACCAAATTTTAAATTGGTAAACGATCTCATTAATTAAAGTGTTAAATATTTAGTCCTCATTTTAGTCTATACTTTTGCAGAGAATATAAATAAATAAATACAATAAACCTTAGGCAATTTAACATGGGGATCAATTGAAGGCATATCTCAAATAAATATATATCCAAAAATATGTTTTTGTAATATTGAGAGTACCTAAAATTGCCTTAAAAAGGGGATCCCCGACCATATGGAGTTTCTCTCTTTCCGATGGTTATTCTGCGGTTTGAAGCGAAGTGCTATCCTGTCTCCTGGCTGCGGTGGCCAACAGTTTTTACTTATTTATGCGCTTTCCACATTTTTGCATTTGTTGCAACTTGCAACACATTTTAATATTCATTTCGGGGCGTGGCAGCGTCCAGCCTTTGCAATTAACAGGAGCGTGGAGCGTGCAGCGTGGAGCCATGAAGACATGGAGCGGGTTAAGTTAAGGATTGGGGCAGGCGCAGAGTAAGCTGCTGGGGAGCAAGGGGTTAAAACGAGTCGCAGAGATCCTAAGGCGGATCAACCTGGCTGGCAGGCTGGCAGGCGAGCAGGTGGCTGACACAGAAACCCGGCTGCCAGCGAAGCCAAGCAACAGGCAATATGCAACACCAGCAGCAGCACCAGCACCAGCAGCAGCAACAGCAACATGCAACAGCTACAACAATGGCCATTGCCGGACAACTCTTGACATGCATATGCAAAGGTCTTTCCCAGGTTGTGCGGCTCACAATCAATTTGCGAGACCTTCGCTCGCTTCTCGTTGGGAACCCGCCAAAATGCAAATGACGACAGCGGCAACTGAGAACGAGAACTTTGACGAAGCCTTTGATGTGCGCCGTTGTCATTGTGGGTTGAGTCAGCCACTGCCCCCCTCCTCGCAGCCGCCCTCTTCTCACCTTTCAGACCCGTATATAGCCCATATGGCACGCAATCTCGAATAATCAATATTTGCGAGCAAGTCCAAGTCCAGGCGAAAGCCGCTCGCTGCCCAGGTCGGCCACAGCAGGCTGAGACGCCGGAAGTCGTTGTCACATCAATGGCGACAAAGCACTTCCGCTCCTCTATGCCCAGCTCTTCGCTCAGCGCAAAAGGACAAAAGATGCTGCCGGCGGCTGGCTGCCTGCCTGCCTTCCTGCCATCCTGTCTGAAAAGTTGCCACTCAGGGAAAATAGTTCAAAGAGTTGGGAACATATAGAACTGAAGCCGAAGATACGTAAATTTATGATCAATTGAAGTCGCATGTTTATGCAGGTAACCTTCTCTTAACATATTAGCCTCTGCAACTGGTAAAGCTCACTTATTACTAGATTTATATATCTTTAAATTATGCATTAGCTTTCCCAACATTAAATAAATATGAATTTAGATATATGGAGAGAAAATAATGATGAGTTCCTGTATTATAATCTCAAGGTAGCAGCTCTAATAAAGCCTATTTTAAGTTCTTTCCTTCCCTCAGTGTACGCTCCCTTTTCGAGCCGGAGATCCTATGGAATATGTACTAGTTTTATATATCTTTAAATTATGCATTAGCTTTCCCAACATGAAATAAATATGAATTTAGATATAGGGAGAGAATATAATGATAAGTTCCTGTATTATAATCCCAAGGTAGCAGCTCTAATAAAGCTTATTTAGAGTGCTTTCCTTCCCTCAGTGTACGCTCCTCTTTCGAGCCGGAGATCCTATGGAATATGTACCTTCTCCTCCGCAGAACCAGGCCAAATTCTACTCCTCGGCGCGGCACATGTCAAGACCTCGTGATGTGGCAAAAAAGAGGGGCAGCCAGCGAGGGGTTCGCCGGCGGACCGAAAGCGTGTTGAATTTCCAGCGGCGGGCGAGGAGGAGGCTGAACCCACCTATGGGACGTGCGAGGGCTACGATAACCCCTTATCTCTCTGCTGTCGCAGGGCCTCTGGAATTTCAGGCGGAGGTGGGGGCTTGGGACCCGAACTGGGGATATGTTCCCCCAACTTGGTTTCTTTTAACGTTTTTCGTTACGTTTCGTTTCGATTCGTTGCCAGTCCCGATCGTCGTCTGCTCTTTGTGCATTCTTTCAGTTTGTTTTGCTGCGCGTCGCTCTGTGTGTGCCTTTGTCCCCTGTTCTCCGTTCTCCAATTCTCCGTTCTCCGTTCTCCGTTCTGCGTTCTCCCGTCCTCTGTCTTCTGTCCCCTGTCTTCCAAGGCATGCAGTCATCGGCGTCGTCGCTGAATTTCATTTCAGCCAAAGCCAAAACCAAAACCAAAACCAAACCATACCGAAAAAACCAAAACCGAACCCAAAGCGAACTGAACCAAACCGATGCTGATTCATCGAAATTAAAAATAAGTGTTTTGTATCTGTATCTCAGCGCTTGTTTCACATTCGCCGAAGTTGTTTTTGTTGTTTCAGACGCTGCTGTTTTGCTCACATTCCTCTGCCCGGTGATATCTTCACTGTTTTTCTGTCTCCCCATAGAAGAAGCCAAAAGTCGATGTTCCTTTAGGAGATAGTTCCTTGATGATAACTAGAAAACTAAACTTCAAAATAAGCCTTAACTTATTTTAAATTTGAACAGAATTTTGTATAAAGATAAAAAGATACTTCAGTTTTTTATGTAGTTGCTTTTAAAGGCAACAGAAAAGCTATTCAGGATTAAAAATTATTACAAATTAAGTTGAAAACAGGAATATACCAAGTTTAAGGCGGGAAATTTTAGTATGGTGTTATTCTTATAGGAGTGCCCTAAAAAATAAGGTTATTAGCTGCCTTTATGTTCTGTAACTCCAGATTTAAAGCATCCTGTTGTATTTATTACAAATAAAGATCTGTTCTAAAATGTATTGTATATATTTAAAACTTATAGGATTTCTGTCTGTTTCCATAAGAAAGTAAGTTAAGAGTAGAGTTAACATATTATATTTCAGAGAATATCAATACACTCCCTTAAGATTCTTGGCATACTTTCAGCTCAGCCTAGTCTGAGATTTCTCTGGGAAAAACTCTCCAACCCCGATTAGTCAGCGAACGCTTCCTGCTCTTCAAGGACACCTGTTTCCACATTCCGATCCCCGGCAGGCAGCATCCGTCTCTCCGGGCGGCAGGTAGATGTATCTGTATCTGTATCTGTATCTGTTGTATCTGCAGTATCTTGTGCAGCCGTGATAGCCGGGCCGCGATTGCAGATGGTGGTGCTGCTTGGGCTGCTTCGGTGGTGGTGGTGGTGGTGCCTCGAATATCCTTTAGCCATCCTTGGTCACCTTGGGCGGCATTCACGAAATGTGTATCCCTGACACGCACACACACAGCCGGGGCAACAGCACAGGGGTATCCATGGGACACACATACGGACGGGGTCCGTTGTGGATTAAAATTTCTTCGTTCCTTCTATTTTTTATGTACGTAGAATGCATTTCCCTTTGGCGCAGAGGCAGGGGCAGGGGCAGAGGCAGAGGCAGAGGGAGCGAAGCCAGCTCGAAGGCAGCGAGCGGCCAGCGGAGCGGGGGGCATTTATTTTCGGCATTTGAAGTTAGTCCTTTGAAAAAACGGGGGTTCAAATTCAAAGCGCTAGACCGAACGAATCGCAGCGTGCGAAGGGTTGCTCGCCGGCTCTGGCTCTGGCTCTGGCTCTGGCTCTGGCCCTGGCTCTCCCCTCGAGCTGCCTTGCCTTGCTGTCCCTGTGAGTCCCTGTGTGTTCGTGTGTATCTGTGTGTGTATGGAAGGAACACATTTGGATGCCAGACTGCCGTCGAGTCGCAAACTCAAACTCCGTGCCCAAAACTCCCTGTGCGACATTACGGCCAAGCAACATCGACACAGCAGCAACAACAGCAACATGGAATCGATTTTGGAATTCGTCTCATGGCGAATGTGTGGAAAATGCTGATAAATGGGAGTTAGACTCGGGACATGGCACCCAGCACTCAGCTCCAGCTCCCAGGATCCGGATACGGATCCCCCTCGACAACTTTCATTGCCACGGCCATGCTAATGAGAGCCCCACAAGAAGGTCGCACACATGGCAAAAAATAACACAGGCTCGAATTATTATAATAAATATATATAATAGACACTGGTCAGTTTGAGGTCTTTAGATTTCATCGATTGACTTTTGAGTCTCTTAAAGAATATATAGTTGAGATTAAAAATGGATTATTAGTTGGGTTTCTTTTGGGAAGGAGTACTATGACCTTTTTGATTAGCTTGAGAAGTCAAACTTAAAGAAATTAAGTATATTTGGGCAATAAATAACCATGTTCTTGGTATTAAGAGACCCGAAACTAGCCATGTTTCTGCATATTAAAACTGAACCGAAAACGCTAGATGGTATATGCAAAAATCATAAGCAGTACTTACCTTAAATTTAGGTTAATACACTTTACTATTTTACTTTACCTTACAATTACTATTTTCAAGCAATAACATAGCTTAGAAAAGCTTGAATTTCATGAAGATTCCTATTAGAGATCTATAACATATATATTCGTGGAAGTTAGTGGGTTAGTTCAAGCTGGAGCAATTTCCATGAATAACGTTTTTAGGGGAACCACTTTATTCACTGGCAAAAATAGCTCATGAGGAAGCTCCGAGTTCGTGATTCATGCTTTAAATTTTAAATTTAAACAGAAATTCAAGTTGAGTAACATGTAATAACTGTCATGTAATATATTCGACGATAAAGCCTTGTTTTTCTCCGTGCAGGAATTGCAGCGAATGCAGTTGCAGCTCCCCCCTGCATGGGATACCACTCCAGGGGATTGCTACCCCTGGAGTCTTTCCACACTCCAATCCCCTCCACACACTCCGTCCGCCGTGACCGATAAGTCAAAAGGCCCGTTCGGTGGGTGGTGGCCCATTGGGGGGTGACTCCGATTGTTTGCCAACGTCGACGCACAGATAAGATAAGCAATAGGCAATAGGCAATGGAAAGTCTGGAGGTCTCTGGGCTTTGGGCTTTGGGAGCTCGGGAGCGAGGCCCATGGACCCCCAAAAGCATGGAGCTGGCAACTGGGAATCGGGACCCCAGCGCTGTTGTTGTCGTGACTCGAACGACGATATCTTACGGCTGCGTTTCAGAAAATTCAAAATTCATAGAATGCAAATGTTGGCTAAACAACATTTTGCCCGGCACACGACCGCGCTCCCAGTTCCAGTCGCAGTTTCAGTCTCAGTCTCAGTCGCAGTGGCAGTCGCAGTCGCAGCTGAGGCACAAACAGAAATAGAAATAGAAACAGAAACTGGGACCACACCGATTCAGGTCTCGACTGGGAAACAAGGGGCGGCCAGCCAGCGGTGCTTAAGTCAGGTTTTGTGACTTGAATTTTAAGTAAAAACTAAGCTAAGCGGCACCGCCAGCTCTAGGTCCAGGTTATAGCACTTGGAAATACCCAACTTGGAATTAACTGGGATTTACATTGCTCCGAATAAGGGTATTTCCAGAGCGAAAGCTAATTCAAGAATTGGGAAAAGTTATCAACTTGAGTTGTTTAGTAACTAAACCAGCTTAAGAGTCTAACGGATAGGAAATTCTATGCACTCGACGATTTTATCGGAATCTTTAATATTTTATAGCTCATAACTTTACAACTACTAAATGTGATATAATACTTGACAGACCAACATAAGAACCCTTCCAAGACAACCAATATATCTGAAATTTCATTACTTCAAAGTCCTTAGCTTTTCCATTGAACTGGGATACTGAAATTAGCCCAGGACTCTGTGGTTTCCCCCAAAGGATGCAGTCGCGGTGGCAGATCCTTCAAATCGGATCTCCAGATTAATGCTTGAATCTGAGCCCTCTTCGGACCGTTTAAAGCTTTAATTTTGGGGGCTCCCGACCATTGAATAAATGCAAAATTTCCAATTGGGTGGTTTTCCGCACACACACATACTTTGGCAAAATGTGCTTTTGTGTACATAATCAGACACATACGCACTTGACGCATACGCACATTTAATGCAAATTTAAGCAGTTAGCAAGCAAGTAAAACCGTTATGTGTACACAGGGATATGAGGCTGCAAGTACATGGCAGGCTGTATGTGTTTGTAAATGCATCGATGCTTATACATAATGCAGGCAATATAAATAATTGCAGTACATAGCAGTGCGTGTGTGCTTTGCATAACCGCATATGCCATATACGCACGTATCTGGTATGTTATGTACATATACATATACACATAAGTACATATATCGGCATCGGCATCTGCATCTCTGGCTGGCTGCACATTTCATTGCAATTGCATTAGTGCAAGGGGCCCTTTGTTCATTACAAAATGCAGAAACACCCACACTTTCGCACATTCCATGCATGTCTGAATAAAACACATTTTAAACACCTGGAGAAAAGATTTGCACCTCACTTTGAGTTTAGAATTGAGGGAGAGTGGTAATTACTAACATATTCTTTGTTTTAAAGCTCCCTATTCCGTGTTTTTAAATTTGTAAGACCTTTTCCATGCCTGAAATTAAATAAATTAAATAAAAATAAATAAAATTGAAGCTAGCAATTTAATTGAGATAAAAGGTAATCTAATAGTAATCTTTTATACCTTTTAGTGTAACAGATAAATATTAAGCTATACTTCCCAATTATGTATTCAAGCAGACTTAATCATAGCTTACCTTACCTTTAATTACATCTAAACTTTGCATAAAAGTTCCTGAAAGCCCTCACAATTACTACTTATTATTTCTCGATTTTTAGAGTGCATTATTTCTCTGTGTGCATTGGATATTTACCCATTTCTTCGGCAAGATAAACATAGCATAAAACCCCTTTTTAGTGCAATCAATAAAAGTTAAGGCATTTGTTGGATTTTTATACATATTTAATTTATTTTCTTTTCCTTCTCTTCGCCATCATTGATCAAATTTTTTGTGGGTGGGAGGGGGATTTTCGCTCCTAAAACAGAAATATCAATCGACCGAAAAAACTTAGATCTAGGGGAAAACTTGCAATCGAAACTCAAAGGGTTCTCGCAGAATCAACATAGTTAATAATAGATAGTTTTGCAAAAGAATTAAGGCATTCAGTATATTGCAGTTTTTAACAAAAGTTCGTCGAATCGTGTGATCATTTAACTAATCCAAACAGAGAGGTGGTGGAAACCGAACTTAACATAACATTGTACATATTTATTTAATTTTAATTTAATTAATTTAATTTATTCTTTTTTTTCGCTTTTTGCTTGCTCAAGTTGTTTTCTTTTTTTCTCGTCTCGTCGCCGCTTAAATAAAATTACGTAATTGTTGTTTTAGCGTTAATTTTTGTTTGCTTATGTTTCCTCTTTTTTATACAATACATTTTATATCACAATAGAAAAAAGAATTAATTCGCATATTCTTTTCAATCGTTATCTTCTCGCATTTTTCCCACTTGCTTTTTTGTTTTGTTTTTTCTTTGCTTACTTATAAATTAAACAATAAAAAATTTACAGAATTTTCTTTAACGTTTGTATGTGTTTGTGTGGTGTTGTGTGTGTTTATGTGTATGTGTAGGTGAGTTTTTTGCTATTAAACAAGGTTGTTTTGTATGTTTTTTGTTTTGTTTTTGTTTTTTTTTATAACTTGTGTTAATATGGTTATCTCCCCTCGTTTTTCGTTATTTGACTAATTGTGGCTTGACAAATGTTTAAGAACTAAGAATTACATTTACGCATCTACTATTAACATGGTTTTTTTGCTTAAATTCCATTACTTTTTGTTTACGTTTTAATCAACTAAATTAAACGGCATAACTAACGACGCTGTACTAAGCAAATTCGCAACGAACGAGAGACGCGAAGAAGACGTGGAGGAAGACAATAACAAAAAGATACAAACAAATGAAAAAGGGAGCAAGAAAAATGCGACGGAGAGCAGAGCCAAGAGCAGTAACAAAGGCAACAAACGAGCGGAGAGTCAAGTCTCCAAAAGAGCTTTAATTCCGCACTACCACTCCCCATACTGCCTTCGTCGCCCGCTCTTTGTTTTATTGTTTCTGTTGTTGCTGTTGTTGTTGCTGTGGCAATGGAGGACGCTGGCTTTTGTAGCCGAAGCGTGAATTAAAATAAACTATTTAAATTTATTTGCATCTGCTTAACTGCGGCCTGCATTGCACACACACACACGCAGCCACATACATATGTGAGTGTGTGTGCGATTGTATATATAAATGCGCTGCCCACTCTACTCGCAGTCCTACCTCCCTCTCGCTCCCTCCTGCTGCTTATCGCGCGTCTCCATCGCCATGCACTTTGTTGCTGTCGGCCATCGCTGCAGTTGTTGTTGCTGCTTGCTGTTTCTTTTTCTCTCTCATTTTTCGTTATTTTTTTATCGCTGCTGCGTGCGTGTAAGCCGACGCCAGCGGCTGTCGCCCCTCTCGCTCTGGCCTACGCTTACCCCCCTTTAGGAACCTGCGGCATACACAACAACACAACGTAACGCAGCGCAGCAAGCTCCACGAACAGTGTTGCCTGGCTTTTAGCGGGAAAAAGCTACTTCTAGCGGGGCATGGTTACTAAATGATGGGAATCTATAAGAAATTTATATTTTTTAGATGGAAATTGTGGACTACTTTTTCATGTTAGCAGGGATTAAGTTTAACAGTTTCCTAACAAACAAAACTATTCTTCGAATAGAAAGAATAAAGATTATACACTTTCAAAAAAATATTCTTCTAAGCCTTTTCTTCAAAAAAGAATCAAGATTTGACTGACAACTACATCTTTCTTTAAGTTTCTTGTTTGAAAAAATAATAATGACCTCTAACTTGGTTTCTCTTCAGGTATTTCCCTCTTTTCAGTGTTAATTTATATGAATCCCTAGCTTGTCGTAAAACAAGCTAAAATGGCAACACTCCCAGTCTGACGCCGTCTGTCTCTGCCTCGCTCTCTCCCCCTCTGTCGCTGTCCCCCACTCTCCTCCGCCTTGTGTGTGTTTCATTGTTTGCTTTTTGTTGTTGCCGCGTTGTTTTCAGCTTCTCCGCCTGTTTCTACTCGATTCGTACGAAAAAATGTAGTACAGCGTGTGGTATGGCAAACGAAAGCTATGAGTTTTCAGTGTATCTTGTCTGCTCAGTACGACTTCGCCCCGAATCTAAGGTTGGGAATTATTAGTGCTGCGCGCCGCCGCCGCCTCCTCCTCAGCACAGGCGTTGCAGTCGTGGTGGACACATCATCTCACCAGCCAGAGGCCCAGATTGAGCTTCTGCAGCTTGGGCAGCTTCATGATGATGTCGATGCCCTTGGAGCTGAGCTGCGTGCAGCCGTAGAGATCGATGGTCTTGAGGTTCGTTAGGTCCTCGGCGAGGGTCTGCAGTCCCTTGTCCGTGATCCGGCTGCACTGGCCAATGTTCAGGTTCTCCAGCTCGTGCAGCGCCTTGGCGATCTTCAGCATGCCCTGATCGGTGATCTGGCACTGATTCAGCGATAGGGATCTCAGCCGATAGAGTCCTTGGGCGATGTGGGTGAGCGCCTGGTCGCTGATCTTGTCGCAGAAGCTAACGTCCAGCGAATTGATCCCGCTGCCGCCCTCCGTTAGATAGGCCATCCCAATATCGGAGATATTGTCGCAGGAGCGCAGGTTGAGCTGCTCCAGCTTGGGCATCCTGGCCAGATGCTTCAGCCCGCTGTCCGTCACCGAGACGCAGAAGCTCAGGTTGATGGACTTCAGCGAGGTCAGACCCTGGGCGATGTGTCCCAGCGCCTCGTCGCTCAGCCTTTGGCAGTCCTGCAGTCCGAGATACTCCAGCTGCAGGTTGCCCTCCGCCGTTTCCCGGGAGAAGCCGGCCAGGTGGCCAATGCCCTGGTCACTTATGTGCCAGCAGGATCGCAGGTTCAGGTGCTTCAGCTTCTTCAGGCCCCACGCGATGAGCAGGAGACCGGTGTTGGTGATGTTACAGCAGCCGCCTAGCTCCAGAGTTTCCAGGTTCCTCAAATGCTGGGCAATCCGCCCCAGACTTGTGTCCGTGATCTGTTTGCACAGGGAGAGATCCAGGGTCTTCAAGTTGGGCAGATCCACGCTGAAGGCGTGGCCCAGGTTCATGTCCGCCACGTTGAAGCACCCACTGAGGTTGAGGGAGGTCAGAGCGGGCACACCCAGCACCAGATCCTTGAGGGAGCGGCGCAGCGATAGGATCTGCACCTTCTTGATGCCCCGCTTCACCAGACAGTTGAATAGACTAGGGCTGGAGCGCTTCAGATGCAGCTTGGCCTCCACTCCCTTCCACACACTCTTGGCGTAGGCCGCATCCCGCCAGGCGGTGCAGACCTGGGCCGCCCGCCCCAAATCCCTCACGGGCAGGTGCTCGAAGATCTGCTCGAGCAGCTCCGGGAAGAGGTTGCTGATGTGTGTGCCCTCCACCGGCGGCGGACTCTCCGGCGAGGCGGGTCTGTGCGGTAGGTGATGGTGATGATGGTGATGGTGCTGCGCGTGGGCGGCCGCTGCTGCTGCTGCCGCCGCCGCTGCAGCCGCGTGCTGGAGGTACAAGGCCGGCGGAAGCGTCTGGAGCTGGTGGTGGTGGTGTGGCGGCGGGCGATGATGCAGGGCATAGGGAGTGAAGCGCAGCAGGTGGTGGTGCGTGGTGCCGGTTGCACCCGCTCGCGTCAAGCCCGGCAGCTCAGTCTGTTGGTAGAGTTCGTCAATGGCCGCCCAGCTGGGCGCTCCTCCTCCCACAGAGGCGCCGCCTCCCGCCGAGGTGGCCGCTCCTGCGTTTCCTCCATTGCTGTTGGAGCCGCCGCAGTGGTTGTTGTTTAGGTTGTTCAGCACCGCCAGCGTCGTCTGGTGATGGAAAGGCAGCAATTCCGTATTGGTGGCCATGTCCTCCTATGGTTTCTAGCACTTCTCTGTTCGCTTGGCTGCTTTGCTTAGTTCTTCCTTTTAGATTATCTATACAAGCTGCATTGTACCGTGTTTATTCGTGGCCAAGGACTAGTTAGTAGTTAGTTCACTATGATTCACTCGCGCTACACCAACTTCGGTTTGGCTTGGCTATCTTAGTTAGTGAGTCCAAATCTCTTTCTACGGTAGAGACTGCTGCGAAGCGATGCGCGCGAACCGAATGACGAAGAAAAACTTAACTCGAAACGCCAAGTAACGTTGCTTATAGCCTGCGAGCAGCATGTTTCGGTTTGCGAGAGAGCGGAAGAGCGAACGTTATCTGTGGGAGCAGGCCGGCGCGTATTCAGCGGTAAGGTTGCCCGTGGTGCAAAGCAGGTAGCAACAACTTTCTCTCCCTTGCTCTCTCGACTGGTCTCTCTTGAGGCTCTGACTTAACGGCGATTTATAGCCACGTTGGCTAGTTTATAGCTAGATTTTGGACGGGGTGGAAAACCCGAAATGGATATATGAGAAATGTATGTGAATCGAAAGCAAAAACTTATAAAATATAGTTTTAGACTATATAATTAAATTTAAGGGAAAACTAAAACATTTTGTTATTCATATATGACTAATTCATCATGAAACAAGCCAAGAGTACAATGTTGATGCAAGTAAAATTCATAAATAAAGTAGAAATTTTGTATTTTTTATAACAAAATGAAATACATGTTTTCTTTTCTTACTTATGAAATCATCATTATATATACATATGATTTGTTTAGCCGCAATGCAGTTTTCTATGGCATCACTGAGATGGAGAGCAAGAGAATGCCAGACTGACTGTTAGATTCACAAAGAGAGAAAAACAGAGAGAGAGAGAGGCAGCGACTAATGCTGAGTGCTAGACCTGGCTTGGATTTATCTTTGGTTTTGGACCGCTCTGTGGTTTCAGGTTATTCTTTTGCTCAATGCCAAACTCCGACGCATTTGTTGTTGCTGTCGCTGCATTCCGAAGTCGAGCAGGTACCTGTCTTCCCTCTCTATCTATCGCATCGGTGTGCGTTCTGTCTGAGTGTGTGTGTGTGCGATCGGTGCTCGCTACCTGCGAGCACAGCAACAACAACACAATCCCGGTTTCCAGGAAAATATTAACGATAACTCCAAAAAAAAGAGAAAAATACGTTGCGGCACACACAGGCACAGAACACACACAGATTGGGATGCACAAATCCGAATGCAACAGCGGATGGCAACAACAATAGCGGGGCTTGCATTGTTATTGATACTAGGAAAGCGAATCTCTCGCCTCTCACTCACACAGTTGCAGCAGAGTCGCCCCCTAACAAAAAAAGGAAAACGCCGCCGTCTTTGGTTGCCTTCTAAAAAAATATCAAATAAAATAGAATAAAAGAAAGGAAAGGAAAAGAAAAGAGGGACCAGGATCGGGATTCAAACTCGGGAAGGGCCTGCGAGCTGGGAAAATCTGTGTCGCTACCTGACCCCGAAGCGCTCACACCCGCACCCTCAAACACACACACACATTAGCAGCATCCTGTAAAGATATTAACGTAGCTACTAATACTCTGTAGCTAAAATTCCCTGTAGAATCTCAATTTTGCATAATATTCCGCATTTTGTAGATACTTTAAATTAATAAAAAATACATAAATAAATAAATGAATACATTTTAAAGAATTATAATGTTTTCTTATATTATGAATGAAAACCCGTATAAACCATCACTGTTCTCATGTAACTATTAAAAACGAACTATCTTTAAGGCGACTTTTGAAGAACTAAAATTGTTTTAACTGTCGTAGGATTTCGTTAATTAATTAATAAAATAATAACAATAACAATAATAATAATAACATAAAAATTGAGTGCTCATAGAAATAAATAGCTTTCAAATAAAACATATATCAAAGTTTATAATACTCCTTATAATCTTATTATTCACATCATAGAACCCAAACATCCTTTTAAATTTTATAATTATTATTATTATTAATTCAATATTGACTGATTTTTAAGCAAAATTACTTCTACTACCAATCACATCTTTTATGAACATTTTATCATGAATAAATGCTTCCAAGTTATTAATAATTCTTATCTAAGGCACATTTAATATATTATTAAATAATACAATATTAATATAATATAATATATTTTGAAAATCTCTTAAATATAACATTTTCAGCTTAAATTAAATATTTTTTCAGTGACAGGGAAACGAACCCTTGTTGATTTCTTGGGTCTCCTGCGGAGGACTCTCGCAGTCGTACAGTCATTATCCTGGCGGGGCAGAAGGGCAAGGCGTGCGTCCCTCCAACCCTCCGCCGTCGGTCCTGTTCCTTCTCCCCGTCCTCTTTCCTCATCCTCGTCCTCATCCTCATCGTCATCGTCATCCTCTCATATGCCTCTTCTACCTGTCAAACTGGTTTGGCCAAAAAGGGCCAATCTCTCCCTCTATCAGTCTTTCGGACGTGTCAAGGCGGCCAACGAAAATAAAAATAATCTCTTCGCTGGAACTCTGCTGCTGCTGCTGCCGCTGCCTCGGATACTCGGATACTCGGATACCCATGAGTCCCTCTGCATCTCTGAAATATAGTGCGGCGCATATAATAATCGATTGGTTTTCGGCTGCCTCTCCCTCGTCATCTTCCTGCTCGCCTCTATCTTTGTGTTTTTTTTGCGCATTGCGTACTATGATCACGATCATTAAAGCTGCCGCAGGTAGGAGATACTCGCGAAGGTAGAGGAAGCCAGCGGAAAAGGTGCAACACGCAGACGCAATGCAAGTGGGCTTCGGAGGCAATGAGGGAACCAAGCCCACGCAGCCAAGTCGCGGTTTGGGCCAGGCCAGGGAAGGCCCAGCAACAGCAGCAGCAGCACACTCGATCCGCGCTCAGCTACTTGTCTTATCTGCAGATACAAGATACAAGATACACGGCTGCGGCCGGATCTGCATCTGAATATTCATATCTGCAAATGGGCACATCTGCCAATTGATGTCGCTGCTAACTTCATTGCCCATGAAAGCCGCATTGAGAACTTTATTGCAGCCAAGGCAAGATCAAAGGAGCTGCTTTTACTGCCTGTCATCCGAGTTAGTCCCAAAGATGTTGAATAAATTAAGATGATCAGGATGTCAAATCGTTCGCAACGTGATTTTGCATGCACTTCGTTTTATTCGAATGTATCTTAGGACTTTGTAAGTCCAGGTGAAGTAATGAATTAATTCTAGATTTTAGAGAAGGCTGATACTTAAAGGGAGGTGAAAGGGGCCACTGACAAGAACCAAGATAAAAGTTACATAAAGCTGTTGAAAGGATCCCGATCTCTCCGTGCCTTGCATGTCACCAGTTCCAACTTGCTATATGGAGGCTATATGGAGGCAGTGATGAGAGTGTGTCGGCCAAGTGCTGCGGGAGGGAGAAACAATACAAACGGCGCCGCCATCAAGTCGCTCAATTGATGCTATCGCCCATCTCTGACCAATTTGTGGTCTGCCCGCATCTTACCCAGCTCACATCGAACCATGGCCGACCTCTTGCCAGGGCGAAAGGGTGTGAGCCGGGCCAGTGGAGTGGAGTGGCTGGAGGTGGCGGTATTCTGGACACCGGCATCAGAACGGCGTCAAGCTGTGACAGATTTGTTACAGAACATCACATAATTTGCCTCTGATGGCAATCTGATCACCCACCAAAAGTATATGATTTGTGATCTGAAAAGATACCCTCAGTGTACAGAAAACTAGTGAGGAAAATTAACCTAACGAAATGTATATGTTTTAATGAAAAGGGCAAGAAAAAAGCTCTACATAAGCTCAAGGATTAAACATTTTTGTCTAGATATATCTCAGATCAAAAGACCTACAATCTAATCTCCCATCTTCACACAATCTTTAAAAATCCCCAATATGCCGAGAGAAGAATAAATTCTAGATCCTTGGTCGTGTCCTCCGCATTCAAGTGAATTTTCAGGAAAAGACAGAAATCGATAGGATCCTGAGTGACCCGTTGGGAATTAACACTTGTCCAGCTCTCGGAAAGACTTCCACTTCCACATGAGGCCGATGCAGACCGCTGCCGTTGCTGTAAGCTGAAACCGGATTGAGAAGTCATGGAACAATCTCAAGGGCTGTGTCTCAAGTGCAAAGTTCCGCTGCGGCTCAAGGAGATTTCTGGGGAAGTATGCACATATGTAGATATCCGCAAGGCGATCGAGGACCGTTACAGGAAGGGCCTTCCGACGGCTAGGGAATAAAGTATTACCAGGAAGTGCAAGTAGGTTACTCCAAATACTTAAGATCAAAGAACAAAGATCCTTGAATGTCTTATTATAACTGCAAGAAGTCTGAAGAAATTGAGAGATCCTCCAGCTGGAAAAAATATGCAAGAGAACTCCTTAAATAACCTCTTCAATAAGTGAGATTAATATCAAGCAAACATCAATTTGATTTATCCACATATATGTAAAATGTTCCTTTATTGTTTATGTAATTTTAAATGCTATACGTATATATCTAGATATAGTATTTATATATCGTAAGTAAGATGTCAGTTATGTTTTTCTTATTTTTTGTTTTGCATTCTGAAAAAGTTCGTTTATGGCATACGCACTAAAAATTAAATGTCCGCTTCGATTTTTAGGTTTTAGGTTTTAGGTTTTTAGGTTTTCGGTTTGTTCTTAAAATTCGTTTACGCTATGACTTTAAAATACTCCCGCCATTACACAACTCTAGAAACTAGTTGCTAATTATTATTAAAACCCAGACCCAACTATGCTTTGTCTATATATGTATATGGCTACGGAAGGGCAGTTCAACTCAAGCAAGTTGGATTTGATTCGACGATGCTAGGATTAGGAGTATGTGTGTGTCTCTATATATATATAATATATATATGTACATGCCGGGTCCGATGTCGGGGCGGCTAGCAAGGAAGTGGATGTGTGAGTGGTATGCTAAAGCATATTTTGATTTGATTTGATACATGCGCGGTTCTAGGTGCTATATGATCTCTATATAGGTAATGTAATGCATATGCGTGTATTTAGTGTTATTTTAAACGATTCGTTGACTCTACATCTGGATATTTGGATACCAAAACACCTCTCTCTAGGTCCCCCCTCTTCCGGAGTCAACTCACGATCTTTTGGGGGAAAAGTGCTTTGGACCGAAGTATCTCTCCCGCTTCGATTCGATTTGATGATATATTCATTTTGCATTTCTAATGTGTTACGTGCCTAAGATCTAAATTATGCTATATTCGCTTCTCTGTCTGCTTTTGGGGTTTTCCAACAACAAACATTCCTCTCTCGTTGTTCAGAAACAGAAACAGAAACGAAAAACTCGACTTGACTCTACGTGGAAATCAAGAAACCATAAATACATACATAAAAAATTATTAAAATACTATACTGTATAAATGGGGGTTATATCACAGGTACATTTTAGACTTTTTTCAAAATGCAAGATTGTAGAAAACATTGTGTCATGGGCGGGAGATCTGCACACAGGGCCAATGGACAACGGAACGGACAACGGATGGGCGGGTTCTGTCTTCCCCATGTGCAGGCACCTCAACTCGTCTAAATGCTATGTAAGTAGTTGTGTGTGTGTGTAGTTTAGTTTGTAATATATATATTTATATATATTCACTGGGTCAATGAAGTATATAATTCCTTGTTTATAGAAAAGCACTAACCATTAAACATTGCAACTGCCGTTCCACTTGTCCCCACAACTCACTCAAGTGCGAGTCCGAGTCGGAGTCGGAGACAAGTGCTCGATTGTGATCGTAGATATGAAAGAGTTTGTTTTTTGCATACAAGTATATCGTAATCAGTTATCGTTATTGTATCGCTATCAAAAGCCTATGACTAGGACCAATTCGAGAGCCCCAAAACATGCTGGTTCTAACTACATACGTACGTCGTGAGTCACCGGTTTTGTGTAATTGCTATGGCCTGATCTGGTTTATCTCCATCCTTCCCTCTATAAGTTCCTTTTGAGTACGTATTTTAATGAAGTTCTGCTGGGACATACAGATCCCTGCTATCATCTAGTGATTACTGTCTCTCTCTCCTCGCGCCTCTCCTCGCAAGCAATATCTATATCGTACAGCTCACGCGTCTCTCTCTTAAGTACAAAGGTTTCCACTGGCGGAACATTTCTGTGGTGCATATGGATGATGGGGGAGCATTGTGCCTGTCCTATATGAGTGTCTACGCTGGTAGATGATGTGATAATGGAAATTCGTAATTGCTAAAGCTGCACAATGCCCCCATGATTGTGACAAGTGTGTGTTTTGTGGCAGTGCCCTGGATTCCCTTGCAACACATTTCTCCATTATGATTTTAGCTGCATTTTGTGCTACATCTGCTTTGGACTCTTGAACAATCCTTCTCTGATCAAAACTGGTTATAATACTTAAGAAATACACATAGAATAGTGGGGATGACCTGGAGAAACGTGTTGCAGTGGAATCTCGGGGAGTTGTTCGTACGTATTCGATCTCATATTCAATAGTTTTTGCAGAAACGTTGACTCCACCTAGTCACGCGACTGGTTTCTAGTTCGATATGAATGAAGAGTTTAGACTAGATGCTATCTTTAAGACTAATCCACCTGCTTAGGTGTTCTTTGCAGTCATTTGACGTGGCGTCGGCTCCCCCGCCTCTGCGTACAAGCAGGATCCCTCGCTGCAGGAGCAGGTGTCGCCTTCGCGGGAACTATTGCAACAGTCGCTGGTGTAGTGACGCTGCTCGTACTCCGCCAGCATGTTCTCATTTTCGCTCTCCAAGCACGGCTGCACCGCCGGCTGACGGCGATGGTGTCCACTCCGCTTGCTGCTGCTTCCCCCATGCTCCTCTAGCTGCAGCTGCTGCTGCTGTCGCTTGTGACCATGTGAGGTCCTCGAGTGATCAGAGCACTCGGAGGAGCACTGATAGATCTGGTGACTGGAGCTGGTGGGGTGCATCTGGTGACTGTTGGGATGCACTGGCTGATACCAGCCTTCCGGAACGGGAACTGGTGGTGGAGGCTGCATGGGCGAGGGCGTGGCCAAGGCGTCACAGCTGTTGCAGGCCCTATTCTGGGCACATCGCGCCGCATTCAATCCCGCCTGATACTCACTGGTCGCATGTCGCTGGGTGGCAAATGGCAGGTGATTCGGCGGTATTCCTCCGCCCGGAGCAGTGGTGGCAAAGTAAGCCGGAAGCTGCGGCGGATGCTGGCTGGTGGGTGTTATCTGGTAGCGATTTTGGGTTCCGCCAGCCACTGCCGACAGTGGATTGCTGTACACATTCTCCGGGGGACAGGCGACAGCATACTGCGGGGAAACGCCCCAGGCGGAGAAGCCTCCCGAGGAGCTGCTGTGTATCGAGGCGTTCAGGATGCTGCAAGTATAAGAGGATATTAAGACTAGTGCCTATGGATCCTATTTCTGAATCTCTCACCTTTGGTTAGTGGAAATGCCAGAGCCTGCGCTCTTGGAGCTCTTCCGCGACGATTCCGGTGATCCCTGGGCATACCCATAAGTGGAAGACGGCGGCGGATGTTCTGGTGGTGGAGGCAGGAACTCTGACCAGTTGATGGGCTCCGGCGGATACTGTAGATAGTTGGATTTCACAGCTGGAGCCACCGGGGGCTGGCCGGCAAAAGCGTCCGAGTAGGGCGAATGGGTGCCCGAGTCCTTATCGGCACTTAGGGAAGTGGCTTTGGTGCAAGTTTCGCTCGAGGAGGTTCCAATAATCATGGTAGTGGCATAGGGAGTTGGATTGTCAGGGCTCTGAAATAGATATTTGCGGTAAGTAAGCAACTTAAAGGAGATATTTCACTGAACTCACTTTGCGGCAGTTGTAGAAGGTCGTCAGATTGCGGGTGTCCACCTCAGCATAGTCGGTACCGCCATCGGAGTTATTATAGTTTGACTGGCTGCTGTTCACGTGGGAGAGTAGCTTCGATTCGCTCAGCCCCGAATCCTTATCCGTGTCTGCAGTTCTCCAGCCCCGAGTATGGTCAATCCATAGGCTCTCTTTGCTGTTGAGGTTCAATGCGGTGATCTCGTTGTCGCTGACAACTGGAAATTAGATGTAGAAAGCACGAGATGTTTATTTAAATTCTTTAATTAGGAAAATGCCGCTAAGTTATATACTTACCACTTAGGTGACCCAGCTGCTTGGTCATCTGATGCTTCCTCTTGAAGTAAACCATAGATATAGCCGCCGAAATGACCAACACTAGGAGTACGATGCAGACTAGCACCATTAACCAAGGGCCGGAGAGGTAGTCAGTGGTCTTTTTGTGCGTGGTAGGATTACTGCTCCCGGTGGGCATATTTCCATTGCTGTGATACGTGAGATCCTGACCCTCATGCCGGCCGTCGTGAGTGCCACTAGGATGGGCACGAGGCGGATGCACATGATGAGTAGGGTCCATATAAAGTGAGATCTGGGGATGGAATAATGTTTAGAAGATTTGAACTCTTCCAGACTCTGTGGATTACTCACCGGTTTTGAGTAAGGTCCATCCCCAGCCTTGGTAAAGGAATTTAGTCGCACACTGTAAACAGCCCCGGTGGTCAGGTTATTTAGAAGCACCGAGGTCGTGGTGGCATTAAGCGTCATGTTGGCCAGCACCTTCATGGTGTTACCGGCACTGACCTCGATCTTGTAGCCATACAGATTGCCATTGTGGTGCTGGACGGGAGGCGCTGTCCAACGCACCCAGCCGGCAGTTTGGTTGTACATGCCAATCTGTATATTATCAGGCGGTGCGGAGGGTACTGCAAGTGGGATATTGAATATATGATAGAATGAAATACTCATCTCAGTATAATAATACTCACCATCTTCATAAGTAAGCGCCACCTTGGAGTTGCTGGGCTGTCCTTCGATGGTCTCAAAGAAGGGAGTGAGGAAGAACTCATATTTGGTGTACTTTTTTAGACTGCCCACCACAAACGATTCGGCAGAGGTATCCAAAACAGTGATCGAGTGATACTGCGCTGATGCTGAGCTGGCGTCCTTATAATGAATGCGAAGGCCCTGCAAGGTAAGGTTATTAGCTTGGAACTTATTTCAGTAATATATCAATGGACAATACCTCCACATATTTCTCATCCGCGCTCACATGCAGCATCCAATCCAGACGCACAGCGCTGGCATTTATAGCCGAGGCATCTATCAACTCCACGGACTGTTCAAACAGATAGAACTTCAGTTAATATGTTTACTTTAAGTGGTTGTATTATCTCACCTTTCCAGTCAGCAAAGTTCGAGCTACTGACAAATCATTGGCAGAGGCTGCATCGAAATCCTCGTCAATCGTTTTGATAGCATTCGATAAGCCCGAGGGCACCGACACGCCCTGAGAATTCTCAGCTCTTACAAGGAAGACATACGAAGTGCCCGGGGTGAGATCAGAGATCTGAGAGGGAAGCAGAAAATACGTTAATCAAAATTCAACCCTATGTACTTGTAGTTATTCTTACAGTGACTTGAGTGTCGCCCACGCGATGGGCTGCCACAATCCAACCAGTTTGCAGATCTGGACTGAAGTACTCCACAGTGTAGCTGAGATTAAACGAAGTAAATTTCAATTTAAATGGTGATCTCATTGCTTTGGGTGTGCCGTATATCTTACCCGATGATTGGTCCCACAGCGCCAGGTTTCTCTTGGCTTTTGGCCCAACGGAGACTAATGCTACTGCGACTGACATTCAGGACTTTGGGTGTGCCTGGAGGAGCAGGATATGTGCTGGGATCAGCTGCGCGATGCATACTATTAGACCCTGATTTGTCCACCTAAAGTAAAATGTATTTGGCGGTTGGAAACTCTGACATCTAAGGAATTGATATCCAAACAAACCGTTAAAGTGGCCGCCCAGGAAGTCTCTCCACGCTCCGAGGAAGCAGTGCAGGTGTAGGTTCCAGAGTCACTAACTTGGAGATCTGTAAAAAATACATATTACTAAGAAATCAACAAAAATTAAGTATATTTACACCATCTTACCATCAATCCTTAAAGAGCTGCCTTGGATAACACTGTGACGATTGCCCGTTTGGATGGCAAGCCCATTTTGGAACCACTTGATGCGGGGAGTGGGATTCCCTGTGGCTCTGCAGGGCAACGTGGCCACCGATCCCTTGGGCAGTGTCTGATTGGCGGGTCCTATTTGAATAATGGGCGGCGGTCGCTCGTCTACCGAGCTAACCTGCAGAAATACCCGCACCGTAGAGGAATCAACCACACTGAAGGCGGAGCAGACGTAGAAGCCCTCGTCCTCCTGCCGTACATCCGTGATCTGTAGGGTTCCATCCGCCGCCACATGTTGCCTGCCGTGGGAGCTATTGGGAAACATTAAAGTGGAGACGCCTTCTTTGGTCCAGAACACCGAGGGCGCTGGATTTCCGGATGCCATGCAAGGCAGCTGGACAACGCCATTGAGTCCCACTTTTTTGTTGCTGGGTCTCTTGGTAAAGTTGGGAGGAGCTAAGGGATTGCAAGCCATAGATTAGACTGGAATGTATGAAGCTAAAGAGCTGCAAATCTCACCATGAACTGTAAGCGAAGCTCTGGCGCTGATCTGTCCCACATTATTGTGCGCCTCGCAGACGTAGGTACCTTCATCGCTGGGCGTGATATTCGAGAGCTCCAAACTCTTCTCATCGTGTAGGATTCGAGCTCTAGACACCGGAATATTGCCCTCTTCCTTCTTCCACAGCACCTTAGGCGGCGGATCACCGCCCACGGAGCAGTGGAAAGTGGCTGTCTGGCCGTAGAGCATCACCTGGTCCTTGGGCTCCTTCATGAAGTAGGGCTTGACCTGAACAATTAGCTTGGCGTAGCTGGATTCGCGTGTCCCGACTAGATTCTGGGCAATGCACTTGTAGTTGCCCTCGTCAATGGGCTCCACATTGCTGATCAGCAGGTTGCCCCCGTCCACGATTCGCACGCGTGAGCTGGCGCCAAACGACATGGATTTCAGGTCGTCCAAGGGAACGCCATCCTAGTAGGAGCAAAAAAAAAAGCGGTTTAGCTGGCGAAACTTTGACTGATTTCGGTGAGACTAGTTTGGGAACCCACCTTCATCCAAATGAGCGTTGGCTCTGGAATGCCTTTGGGCGGCCCACACTCCAGCAGAGCCGTCTCGCCTTTGGCCACTCGCGTGTCTTTGGGCTCCACGCGAAAATCGTCGCGCAAAACTGCCGAACAAAAAAAAGAACAGAAAAAAAAGGCGAAATAGTCAGTAACAAAGCCTCGCGTGTGGGCAGACCAGTCTGCGGACTGGAGGACTGGGACTGGAATGGAGTAACGTGGACTTACCAGCTATCTGGAGCGAGGCATGACGGCTAACGGCCTGGCCCACTCGGTTCTTGGCCACGCACCAGTACTCGCCGCCGTCCTGCTCCTTCTTGCCCTGCATCGTCCGGTAAAAGAAGAGCGCACCGTCCTTGAACTGGACACGATGTGACTTCTTCTCGTTGGTGCTGACGGGCTCGCCATCCTAAAAACGATGGTGAGAAAGTGAGATATTATGTTGAGATTTTAAGGCCATAGATTTTGGTTTTTTCTACACTTAAAGAAAACTATTGCTATTATGTTCTGAAGACAAGACTGTCACATTTTTCTATATTAATTAAGTTTCTATATTAATTAAAATGAAGTCAAAGGCAATATTATTTAAGATGGTAACTGGTTTATAAGTATCTATCCTTCCTATCTATCTGTCTATCTAGGCTCTCTATTAAGGGTAAGTTATATATTAGAAAAGTATGTGAGTCCAATAAGCCATTCACCTCGAACATTAACGTATTTTTATTGGCCAATGGACCAGGATTGTTTCCGATAATTTTGGTCTTTTCTAATCTACCATCTCCAAGCTAAACAAAGATTTTTGGCGCCCTGTTTCAAATGTCTAAACTAATCGAATACAATCTTAAAGGCGTATTTATAAGATAATATGAGTTAAAGGATTATATGGTATTTAAAGTTTGTTATGAAATTGTTGTAGTCTTATGCTATCCTAGAATTGAATAAACATATAATTTTCTTATACTAAAAATTCAAATTTAATTATTTTTCGAATTTCATCATCAGGGATTAAACAAATAGCAAAAATCGGACAGTCTAGGATTCATATAAATAAATTCTTGAGTCAAGGTCAGACAGATTAAAAAATTTAATGGAAATCAACAAAACAAGTCACCAAATTTATATATATTTTGATAATAAATCATGTTCTGACTGACAGATATATTTAATTATTAAAAACAAAGTCGCCAAACTAAATCTTTTTACTTTAAGAGTAACCTTAGAATGGTTATTATTAATTAAAGTTTTAATGAAGTATCTATGCCTATCTAAGCTTTAAAATTTGATAGCATCGATTAGGTTTATGAATCTAACGAATATTTATAGCTGTGTACCTTAAACCACTCGATGGTGGGCTCCGGCTTGCCCTCCACTTTGCAGTTGAGCGTGGCTGGCTCATTCTTCTTGACCACCAGATCCGTGGGATGCTCGATGATGCGCGGCGATTGGTACTGGCCTGCAAAGGGGGGTTAGGATTGGTATTAGGATACAGGACATTGCGGTGACAGGGGGAGATCCGAATGAGCTGGTGGTTTACCTCTGACTGCTGGCAGCGCCACCAGGAGGCCGAGGAGCAGCGGCAGAAGCAGCATCCTGCTCCCCCGGCTGCTCGGAGAAGGGTTAATAGTAGTAGTGCTAGTCGTGCTCCAGGCGATGGCGATGCTATGAAGATCGGGATGCATAGGAAGAGGTGCTGGCGGTGATGACTCTACAGCTGATTATTCAGATGGTTCAATGGAGCGGCGATCATTGTAGCGCTTGGTGGATCCTACGATTGATGGTGGCAATGGGTTAGCGAAATGTTGTGGGCAGCTGTTAGGATAATGGCAAGGCGTGGCCGCGTTGGCCCTTCGCTTTTTTGGGTTTCGAGGGGTTTATGTGTGGTGTTATGTGCTTTTTATCTGTCCAAAATTCCAAATTATTTCTCGACTGCTCCACTTACGCCGCCTGCATTTCCATGCGATAAGCACTGGCACACACAAACACACGCGGACACTGACACCCACGTACAGTGCACACTCGATGCAGAGAATTTAAATATGGTATTTAATGTATCTGATCGGAGTGAGTAAATTCATTTTGATCGTAAGAACTCTTATTTTCCAGAATTGCTACATAAATCGCTAAGGATATAAAATAAAATTGTGTCCAAAGTCAGCAATATTAGAACATATTATTTAATGACTTTGGTAACTAAAATATTTTATAGCATACTTTCTCACACATTTTCCAAGTGAATTATTAATTAATTTTACTGAATTAAGGCAATTTGACTTGCAAACTAATAATGAAGAAATTAACCCCGTTTTGACAAACATTATTATAAGATTTTAAATTTAAAATGATTAGATTTCATGATGAAAAAGATTTATAGTTTAAGTAATTTGAAATTTTACAATTACAGGCTTACGTCAAAATATTTAAAACTCCTTTCTGGCATGTTTCATTAAACTATAAACAAAAAATAAAGTAACTTTAATTGTTTTAGCACAATTCTTACACTCGCAACGTTGTAATCTTCAAAATATATACCCAATAAGTTTACTTTTACATTGATTCCCTCGACAGATGGTTTTCTTTGGGGAGCGCGCACTGTATGTGTCTATGCTGGTTTTCCATTAATTTTATTTCTGTATTTATCTCTCTTTGTGTGTTTATCTGTCATTCGAAGACGGCGGCGAGCCCCGAAAATTTACAATCCAAATTCTGATTCGGAGTTTGATTTCACGATGATGTTCTCACACTTTCTTTATAACGTTTTTTACTTCTTTCAACTCTACCGTTTTGGGGCATCGCTTAATCGGTTTTATTGCGCTTTTTAGTTTTTATTAATCAGGCTCGCAGTGTAAGTTTTGTTGGTATTTACTCGTCGATTGCTCGCTTTTCGGGGTTGTTTTCTGAGGCAGCAGCTCTCGCGCACATTTTCCACATTTCCCGAACGAATTTTCTTTTTGGTAATTTTACAAGAACAAGAACCCGCGGCCCCTCTCGCTCGCACTCCCACACCCCGAGCTCGCGCCTTCTCACTCTCTCCTGCCTGCCTGCCGTTCCTCGGCTTTCCCCCTCGTTCCGCTTGTTGTTGTATCTATAACAGTGTGTTGTATCTATAACTCCTCCGCGTTGTAATATTTTACATCTCAGCAGCAGCTGCACTTTACACGCACATATCCCGAACGGGGGCTTTTGTTTTGGGGCTTTAGATTCGCGAATCGATCACTTATATCTTTGCAGAGCACTTACTTTTATTTATCAGCTTAAATTTAATTATTTTCCTGCGGTGCAATTGATGTGAAAACTCGCAATTGGATTGTGTGTCTGGAAATCGGAGAGCGCAATGGAACAACCGGAACTGGAGTGCAGGGCGCAGCGGAATGATATGGGAGAGCGGGACAGTGTTGACAACTATCGGTCGTTAGTTGTGGCAGAACAGGACAATTTAGCTAGAAGTCTTAAAAAAAAGTAGCTAAATGCAATAGTTACTATTTAACAACAAAATGTTATACTTATATTAGATATAATGTTATATAATTAACCATTTATTCATTTTGCATGTCTCCTTGGTACTAAACAGAAGAATTTCCCATTTTTGTACATTAAAATATAAATAGCATTGTTCAGTTTTTTTGTGATTGACAATAAACAAAATTGAGAGAATTTCTGTTTTCGATATTTTAAAAGCAATTTGACGGGGAAATAGCTAAGCTGTCAAGCCTGCAGCGGAACGTTATGAGAAAGAATACCACAAAATACTGAAAACCACCTTAATTTGCTGATCTGGCCACGCTGAGTAACCGTTGTACCGTTGTGTATGATTTACAACTTTGATTAAAATTTAAATGTTTTTTATAAAAGTTTATGAATAACTTTATTAATAAGGCAGCATTTACCAAATGTTTTGATTTTGAGATTTAAAAACTGTTCTGTTTAGTGCGCCTTTCTCAATTGATCTTGGCCAGTTCCATCTTGCCCCTCCCCCTGAGTAAGGTCCTTGAGCGCACCACATTGCTGAAGTTGGCCTCGAAGGCGGGCACCCGGCTGCGACCTGAATGGAGGTGGAATGTGGGCGGCGTGGGCGCCTGGGGACGACGACCCGTGGGCAGGGCACTCTTCACCTGTTTGGGCTGGAGCTGCAGCCGAGACACCCGGTCCACGGACATGCTCTTGGGCCGCCGGGCCAGGTATTGGTGGATGTGGCTATTGGAGCCGTTGGCGATGTTCAGATTGACCAGGTAATCCTGCAGCTGAGCCTTTAGCTGGGCGTTCTCCGCCTCCAAGCGACGCTTCTGCTGCTTCAAGCAGGCCACATCCACGGCCACGTTGTTCACCCGCCGCCAGAAGGTGTCCATTTGAGGCACCACCGCCACCTCGTCCTGGAAAGAAATGTATTTTGTGAAAAGTAATATATACATTTAAAAATATAAAATGAATATATTCTTTATAATATCTTAAATTAGTTAGGGGGACACTTACCTTAAGGAGATCGGTAGCCGGGTCACTTGATGCTCCAGCCTGTTGGTCCTCAACATCCCTGATCTCTATAATCTCCCGAGATATCTCCGGCAGTTGGAACATCCGCTCCCGCTGTGTTTCCATCTTGGCACAGACGGCGCTGAGCTGGATCAGTATCTCCCCCTTGCCCGCCGTCTCCTGGAGCAACTCCAAGGCATTGTAACTCTCCACGGACATCAGCTTGAAGGACTGATGATCCCGAGCCACCTCGTCCTCCACGCAGGTGCGCAGCTCACGGAGTCGTTCGGTCAGCTGCTGCTTAATGGACTGCCGCTGCTCCACTTGGCCTTGTTGCTTGATGTAGAACTCCTCCGAGACCAGGCGGAGATTGGCCAGTTGGTCCACCAAATGCTCGATTTCATGCGTCTGCTGGCTGATCTGGAGCGCTGCCTCCTCATCCCGCTGCTTGAGGTCTACGTACTCCGAGTAGAAGCCCTCGATGTGCTGGCAATAGCCGGCAAGCACTGTCTGGTACTCCTGCCACAGCTTCTCCAGCCTGGCCTCTCCCTTGGAGGTGATCTGCTCCAGCTGCAGTTGCATCTGGTTAAGGGAAGGGAAATATATATTTAAGAAATATGAGAAATATTAACAAATTCTCTTAATTTGCATTTAAATCCAAGGGTTATTACAAACGACATGCAATTCCCCAACTATGATTGATGTGACTTGGTGACTTGGAGCATTGTGTGTCAGTCAGGCGGTCATTGGAGTTGTCACTCTCGGCAACTATAAATGGAGTTGGGTCAGCTGGTTCCCCAATCAGTTGACGAGATGCGCCTGCTAATCTTGCTGCTCATCTGCCTGGGCATCTGCTCCCAAACCATTTCCAGCCTCAAGTGCCGGTCGCAGGAGGGACTGGGCGAGGCGGAGCTAAAGAGAACCATTCGGAACTGCATGCGGAGGCAGGACGAGAACGAGGACCGAGGACGCGGACAGACAGGCAGGCCGGGAAGTGGATATGGTTACGATTTCGGGCGTAATCAGGACGAGGATCGGGAGCAAGATCGGGATAGGAATCAAGGAGGCAGGGGTGGCTACGGCAACCGGTGGCAGCGAAGCCTCAGTCGGCAGCAGGAGGGCAGGAACAACACTGGAGGCTCTGGAGGCTCTGGAGGCTCTGGAGGTGATGGAGGTCAGTGTGTGGCCCAGTGCTTTTTCGAGGAGATGAATATGGTAGGTGGTTACTCATCAATGAAGCTTACTGGAACTCCCAGGCTTGGACTGTAAGTAATCCCAATATCCATATCCAATATCCTCAGGTGGATGGCAATGGAATGCCCGACCGACGCAAAGTAAGCTACTTGCTAACCAAGGACCTGCGCGACCGGGAGCTGCGCAGCTTCTTCACGGACACGGTGCAGCAGTGCTTCCGGTATCTGGAGAACGTGGGCCGGGCCAGGCAGAACAAGTGCGCCGTCTCCCGGGAGCTGGTCAAGTGCATGTCGGAGTACGCGAAGGCGCAGTGCGAGGACTGGCAGGAGCACGGCAACATGCTCTTCACCTAGCTCACTCCGACCCCAACTTACCCCGCTCTTTAAGTCCTCGCAGCGGTCCAGAAAGCGCTCGTGGTTGTCCCGGATCCCGCCGTCGGTCGTCTCCTCCAGCTGATAGAACACGCACTCGAGCTGCTGCTGCTTCTGGGCGTGCATGTCCTTGAAGCCGGCGGAGTCCTGCTCCCACTCGCTCAGCACCGCCTGCTTGTCGTCCTCGTAGATCCGGCGAAAGAACTCGATGCGACCACGATGGGTGTCTTAGTTTAAGGATAAGGCAGGATGGGGTGTTAGTTATTAAGGTGTTTGGCTTCTCTGTACCTCAGTCCAGGATAAATCCTAATTATGTTCATGTAAACCCACCGACAATTTTGGTAATATTTTCCATATGCGATTGCTGCAAATTGGCGTACATATCCTCGGTGGATTCTATGTGGGCAATCAGTCGATGGATCACCTGGTCCTTACGTTTCAGGGCCTCCTGGAAGAAGGACTCCACGTCGACGATTTCACGGCGCAGCTCCTGGATTTTCACCTGGCGCAAAATGCTACGCCACTCCTGGTTGATCTTGGCCATGTTCAGCCGCCCAAAGGCATCCTCCCTTTTCAGTTTGTTCTATTTCAAAAGTGGCCTTAAGTGATTCCCATTATTTTGGCTTAAACTCGGTAAGTGATACCTTCATGTACATGGAAATGAGCTGCATCTTGCGGCGCCGCGTCTCCTCCTCCATGTCCGCCCTCATCTGCAGATACCGGGCCCGCTCCTCCTCGGACATCTTGGCCAACTTGTTGCCTTTGCCTTTACCCTTTTTGCCCATCTTTCTGCTGCGTTTGCCCTAAGGTCAGCTTATCAAGTTTCAAGTTTCAAGGGCCAATATCAGACTAATTAAGCGCACCAAAGCCGCCGCGCTTTGCTTTGGAAAATAAATAACGATTTGATAGCCGGCGTTACCATGACGCGAGCCTCACCCGCTACTAGGCATGTCCGCGTTGCCAGGTTTGTTGTCACAATAATGAATGCGAATTAAATTAATGCTGAACATTGCAAAATGCCATTAGGGCTGTGTCCATCAAAGGGGAACCATTTGACATATAAAACGGGGGGAGACTCGCTGAAAAGCTGTCAACATGCTGAGGACTGGCATTGTGATTCTCTTCTGTGTGATTCTGTCGCAGCTGCTGGTGTGTATATTGAGAGATATATTTTATATATAAAATAAATATAATACAGGACAAGTAAATTACCAAGGGAACTCCCTGAAAAGTATAGTTTATAAAAAGGAATTCCTAATTTGTTAGCTTGAATCCTGATCCTTGACTAGTGTATTGTACTTCATATCTTAGATTTAATTTAATTTCTTTTCTTTCCTTCAGGATAGCTCTTCAGCTATCCGCGTTCACTGCCGGCACGTGGAGCGTATTCATGAGGAGAACATCCATCATTGCTGCAAGCATCCCGATGGCCATAATGATGTGACGGAAATGTGCGCCAAACAGACCAATTTCCGCTTGCCCAATCCTAGCGAGGAGGCCATGGAGGATGTGACGGTGGATCAGGTCATGCTAGGCACCTGCTGGGCCAAGTGTGTCTTCGATCATTACGATCTGATGGAGAATAACACCTTGGACATGGTTAAGGTGAAGTCTCACTACAAGACATACCACAAAACGGATCCGGAGTACGAGACAGAAATGCTTAATGCCTACCAGCAATGTCACTCGAAGAGTAAGTTTATATCTCATAACTAAATAAATAAAATATAAAATGTCCTATTTCATTTGAAAATCCCTTTATTAATAGGCGAGGATGCCACCGAGCGGTTCCTGTCGCTGCCATTTGTTAAGGCCTTTGGCACGGGCAAAGTTTGCAAGCCCACATCCAGCATCATCATGTCCTGTGTGATCTATAACTTCTTTCATAATTGCCCAAGGAGTCGCTGGTCCAATACCACCGAATGCCAGGAAACGTTGGCCTTTGCCAAGAAATGCAAGGATGTCCTGACAACCATGTAGGAGTGGTAAATTATTGAAAGTGTGATACAAAACACCTGAATAAAATTAATTATGCAAAAGAAGACAAACCTAAGAAGGGAGTTTTAGTTTAATCTATATTTTTGTGCAATTAAAAGGGTTAAAAAATGTTCATAAACAATTTAATGTGATTATTTTAGCATCTTCTTTTGTTAAGAAGGCCTCAGGTATACCACATTTTTGGGTCTTTAATGGGGTTTTTTTGTCCCAATTTTAAGGACAACTCAAGGTTAAAATATTCATAACTCAGCCAAAACAGCCTTAAATTCAGTTCGGAAAGCTTTCCTAGTAGGTTAATTAGGTTAATTAATCTGCATATTAAGTTTAGAGATCCGGAAAAATAAATTTTTTCCCAATTTTTGACAATTTTAATGATGTAACCCCTTATCATTTTTTCAAAAATTGGCCAAAATTTTTTTTTAGTTTTTTCAAGTATTTTATTGCTAAATAATTAAGCTTTTAATGCGAATAGGGAAGTATACGGCATTTAGCTTTCCTTCCATTATTGGCCAAAATATCCTAATACAAAGACCTCAGGTATACGCATTTGTGAGTCCTTAAATGGGGTTTTTATGTCCTAATTTTAAGGACAACTCAATGTTAGGAATATTCATAACTGAGCCAAAACAGCTTTAATTTAGATTCGGGAAGCAGTACTGTGATCGTTTTTTAATAAATAAATAAGTTTGCATATTTAGTTCAAAAATAAATTTTTTCCCAATTTTTGACAATTACCTACAAAATATTATAAACACTTCCCTAGTTCCATAATTTTAGACTTGAAATAAGCATATAAGATCGTGAAATATTTTTATTGCATATCCCTTTAAGGAATTCTATAGAGTAGCCAGCGAGTCGTGGCATTTCTTGCTGAAGGCCAGAGTGTCCTCGCACTCCTTGGTCTTGGACCAGCGGTCCGCAGGACAGTTGTGGAAGAACTGACGGATCACGCAGGCCAGGACCACACTTGACTTGGGCTCACAGAAGTGCTGGGACATCTGCTTGAAGAGGGGCTTCGACAAGAACTTGGAGGTGTTCTCCTCGCCTGCAGGAAACAAAACATGGCTTAAAGGACTCTCAAATGGCCAACTCCTACTCACTTTTGCCATGACAGTGATCGAAAGCGTTGATCATTTCCTTGGCATATTCCGGATCGTCGACAAATTTGTCATTAAAGTATTTCTTCACAGCCACCATGTCCACGTTGTCGTCCTTCATGAGATTCAGTTTGCCAAAGACACACTTTCCAAAGCAGGTGCCCCTGATGGCACGATCCGCCGTGATGTCCACGAGTGCCTCCTCGTTTTTGTTGGGCAGCATGAAGTCCGTCTCCTTGGCACAGCTCTCGATGATGTCATTGTGTCCATCGGGATGCTTGCAGCAGTAATGGATATGCTCCTCGTTAATGGCCTCCGGGTTTTCACAATCAATCTTTATGCCGCTGGCGAACTGGAAAATAATTAGGTATTTATTTATCTATATATTAATTAAAGACCCAAGAACTTACCCATATCAGGCAGGCAAAACTTGAGAGTATTATAAACTTCATTGCGCTGCTTCTCCTCAAAAGTCAGCATCCACTGACACCTTATATAGCAAACATTTATGTCATTACTATATAAGCGGGAAATTGTTCTCAATTAGCCAAATGTCAGGCCATCAAACTGTCGGAAAATATGATATATTTTCGCCTTTTCCGCTCATTGCCTTCGGGCATTACAACTGCCATTTGTTACATTTAATTAAGCAATCCAATTTATGCAAATAATGAGGCCAGCCCATGATGTTATAAATGTTTTAGGCCACAGTAAATTACACCCATTCGGTAGACGATGGTCAAACTAAGTTGTTATTGGTTGACCTTAGTCCTGGTGGCCATTTCGGAGGCACAGGAGCCGGAGAATGCCACCTCAGTGGCTACTGCTGGCGGGGACTCGAGCGAGTGTGACAAGAGTGTGAGAGATTATTTAAAGTAAATACTAGCTACTATTATTAACCATTTCTATTGGCAATCCAGCGAGCCGGCTGCTGCTCTGAACTTTATATTGGCAATGAGGACGACCTGACGAAATGCTTTATTATACACTCCCCCAAATTGCCAATGGATGGAGACTCTGACGTGGGCAAGACCATGCGCTTTCTTTCGGTACGGAAATAATTATTTAAATACATTTTATATACATTTTAGTCAACTTAAAGTACTTAAAGATTTGGTTAGGCTTTAAAAGTTAAGTTAAGTAATCTCTTTAATAGTGCTTTGTGGAGTGCCTGTACAAGCAAAAGAAGTACATCGGCAAGAGCGACACCATCAACATGAAAATGGTCAAGTTGGATGCCGAGAAGATGTACCAGGACCGGCCGAAGGAGAAGGATTACCATATCAGGATGTACGACTTCTGTCGCAAGGATGCTGTGGGCGTCTACAACCTTCTGAAGGTCAGTCCCGGAGCCAAGGTGCTCCTGAAGGACGCCTGCCGTCCCTTCCTGTTGATGGTGTACCTGTGCACGAGCGATTACCACGAGAAGCACGAGTGCCCCTACTTCAAATGGGAGGGCAACAAAAAGAACGGCACGAAGGAACAATGCGAGAAGGCCAAGGCACAGTGTTATGTATTAGACGGAATAACCCAATAACAAATATATTATAAAATAATAAATTCGGCAATTATAAACTGAACTCAAGAATACCTTGGACTATATCCTTCTTATCCTTAAGACCCAAGCTATCAGTGACTTAATTGGCAGTCAAACTTAGTTAGTGTTTCAGTTTCAATCACACACCCCACACACACAGAATACACACACTACCTAGCCCAGGATGTTGGTTGAGGTGCGGTTGGCCAAAGTGGCGGACCTGGAGGATATCAACAAGCTGATCTGGTCGCCGGGCGTCAAGTGGTTCGGCAATATCCGGCCCAAGTACCGCGGCAAGGAGACCCTCTTCCACACCTACCAGACCCACAGGATGTTGGCCCATTGCGTGTCCGACTCCGCCTTGGTGGCCTACGCCGAGTTCCGGAATTACCCCAACATTAGCGCTCTGCCCTCCGATTGCTGGCTGGAGTGGCTGTCCCGTAGATACTGGTATCCCCCGGAATGCAATCCATATTCCCTTCCCAGTTGTTAAGCCTCCTTTCGCCCTCAGTCTGACCATGGCCATTAGCTGGCTCAACACCTTGTTCTGCAACTTTTGTATCTACAAGAAGGAGTATCCGTGTGTGATTGCCGAGATCATAAAGGATGTGTTCTACAGGGAGAATAGGGTCTGGTATCTAATCGCTGTGAGGACGCCTAAGGTCCGGCAACCCAGTCACTACACGGAGTGCTTCGACGAACTGGAGAAGCTCTCGAAGGTGTACTACCCAGTAGAGTTCAGTGTGAATAACTTCAATACTCAGTCGCTGTATATTGTTGATCGCTTTGAACTGCTGCCAGGGATCACATACCGAAGGGCACTGTAAGTTTCAGTTGGTAGTTCCTTCTCAGATTTATTCTGAATATATCCCCCTGTAAACACATCCCTTGTATCCACAAAGAGCCGAGGATAATGATGACATCGTTGCACTCCAAGAGGCCGAGTTGCCCCAGCTGCGTGAGGAACTGGGCGACTTCTATATAGCCGAGGAGATTTTGAGCCAGGATCCGGGGGCGGAGAAGAGCCTCCTTGTCGTGGGCGAGATGAGCAACCAGAACCAGGAGGCCGAGATGGCCATCTTCCTGTGGCTGGCCACGGACATCGACATTCCCTTCTATGTGCGCAACTACGAGATCGAGGCCTTCGGCAATCTGGTGAAGAGCATCGTGGGTCGTTCCTTCCACAACGAGACGATGACGGTGTCGTGAGTGTGCGTCCTCGCTTGCCAGGAGGTCTTTCGGCTAATGTCCTTGCCTATATCCTGCAGCTCGGTCAAGCGCAGGGCAACGGCCAGCATGTTCACCTCGAATGCATTCCACGATATGCAGGCGATTCTGGGAGGTATCCACCGGATGGATAGTGGCCTGAGGTAGGTATTTGAGAGCTCCAAGCCCAGCTTGATGTGATTTCCTTCGCCAGCGTGGACAAGAAGGTCCGCTCCACTGATGGCACCACTGAGGAGGCGCCCGTATCTGGCGAGAGTAACCGCGAGGTCCTGTACACCAAGTTCAAGTACATCATTGATAGTGAGATCTACAATTGATCCCGAATAGATAAGACCCCCGCTACTCTCTGTGTCCTTTCCAGAACTCAACAGTCCCGAGTACTATATGAGGCAGGAGCAGAACACCGTCAACTTCATGTACACTGTCGGAGCACATCCTCCAGGACCGAAGGCCATTGAGGCGGCCTCGAACGTCTTCGTGCTGAAGTGCATAATGGCGCGACAGGACTTCCCACTGCCGCGCCTCTTCAACTCGCTGGTGACCATGTTCTGCGCCTATCCGGACAGGGACTACTGCATAATGGTGATGACCAAGCGGGACAAGGCCATCGGGAGTTTCACCGAGGTGCTGCAGTACTTCATGGTGAGCTCCGAGATGCCAAATTGAATTTAATAATTGGTTGAGTCCCACAGCCCGTGGTGGCGCGGCCCTCTACCCTGTCCGACTTGGACGAAGTGTTCATCACCCACCGCAGCACCATCTTCGGGGAGATCAGCATGTACAAGATGACCAAGGAGGATGTGCCGGTGGTGCACGCCCTGGCTCTGGGGAACCTACCGGAGCAGAGTAATTCCTCTTCAGACGATGGCAGTGTGACCTTCTGCTCCCAGGTCAACGAGCGGGCGGAGCTGGAGCACGAGCTGCACTTCCTGGACAAGATCATGAAGGATGTGCTGGAGAACGAGTTCAGCGAGTTCGCGGTCTTCACCATTCGGTGCGGAAACTCGACGAGATCCGTCCGGCAAAACACGGCCATTGGGTATGTGGTGATCAGACAGTTCCACAGCTACTCCAAGCTGCTCGATCACTACCACCTGCCCAAGAAGGAGAATCACATGGAACGTCTGAGGGCAGAGATCATATCGCTGCGCTTGCACCCCCTATTCATGGTCAGCTCCGATCAGATCTTTCGGGATCTGGCCAGGAAGACGAACTTCTACGACTTCTTCTTCATCACCTCGTTCTCTGTAAGTTTGGGTACTGTAACTACTGGGACATTGTGACTCCAAGAATCCCCTGCAGGAAGCCAAGTTCGGCAACGACCTGAGGAAAATGATGATGGTCCTAGAGCCAAGGCCCGTTAAGAAGGCTCCCGTGTTCTTGAAGACCAGAAAAGATGTCGAGGCCTCGACAAGTCGCTTGAATCTACCCGCGGTCGACTTCGCCACAGATTACCTGGCCATCTATCGGCACAGACTCAATCCGACCAAGTGGTTTACCAACAACAGGAAACTGGTCATCATTGGGTTTACCGCCGTGACGAAGGCCTTCCTCCGACAGCTCGTCTTCCACTGGAACAAGGAGTGAGCAATCCAGAGGCACTATGGATTCCCAGCCCTTACATACATATCTCCGCAGCCACAGCAACGCGGATACCTACACCTGCCTGAGCTGGCCACAGGTTACCGTCATCTGCGGGCCGGGGGTCATGGAGGCGGAGTACGACAAACAGTTCAAGTGTTCCTTTTGTCCCGACTCCCGTGGATGCTATCTGTCGTACCAGAACGTGCCCTGCTACGTCCGGGACTGTTGTGTTCGCATGGATCTGCGGAACTGGGTGCACTTTGTGCCCGGAGGTGTGGAGTCCCTTAATAGGTGGGTCTGGGTTTGCCTCTAAAATACCCTCTGATTGATGATCATCTCCACAGGGAGATGAAGTTCGTCAAGTCAAATTCCTGCGATATCCACTATGACTCCCTGCTGATAATGTGCGCCCGAAGATTCACCCTAAAGATTCCGAGCTCCGAGAGCTGCATCCGTCGTCCCTGCAACTTCATAGAACTCAACTATCGGGTGAACAAGTTTCTGCTCTTCTACAAGCTGCAGGCCTTACTGGAGGACGTGCCGCGCACCTACCTCATCGTGGTATACGGTACTAACTTGTCCACCTACGAGTGCATCTCGTTCCTGATGAGCCACGGCATAGACTGCTCCCGGCTAGTGTTCATACAGCCGCATCGATACACCGGCAAGGATGCGGAGTCTAAGCTGAAGAGTCCGTACTGGGACACAAATCTGCAGCTCATCCTGAACGACATTCTCGCGGATAGCGGCGTGACGATCCTCGAGGATTACAACTTCAACCACTGGGTGCTGAGCGAGTCGTCTGACTTCATCAAGCAGGTGGTCTTCCAGCACTTTCCCAGCCGCAAGGAAGTGAGCTACGAGTGCGACCTGTTCATCTCCTTCGAGGAGGGTTACCTCAACCCAAAGCACAAGATATGTGAGTGTCCCTGGCCGGATTACTTGCAATCCTTGCAACCTAATTAACCCTTCTTCTAAGGGCTTAATGAGGCGGACATCGAACTGGAGGGCGACGAGATCCTAGTGAACGAACGCTACCAGACCAACGATCCGGATATCTACGCGGCGGGCAATTACATCAAGCTGCGGGATGACTTCAACTACCAGTACAAGTTCGTGAGCGAGCGGGAGACTGCTCGCAAGGTGAGTCTCATGGAGCCTAGCTCATCCGAATAAGACCCCTAATCACTTCCAGTTGCTGCACCACCTGGGCATAGCGCCCGTAAATAACTTTGAGAACCGGTACTCGCAGCCAGCTCACTTCCAAGCCATCCTGCCGCTGAACTACTTCATCACGAAGGTGACCATGCCGCGGAGATTCCTCAGCGCCCAACTGCCCATGGCAACTGCTAGCGCCTGCCAGATGACAACGTACAAGGATAACACCTTCTGTCGAGTGGGACTGACGTCGAGCATGTTGGTGGATGAGATAGTGGTGGTCACGAAACTGGTGTGTGCCCTCATTGCTTCTAAGGATTAGTACTTACCCGAATTCCCTTCCAGGAGTGTCACCTGGACTTTCTCCAGCACTTTTGCGGCAAGCACGAGCTGCTATTGAATAATCTCATGGCTCGGTATAAGGCCCATATGATTGATAATTTTCTGAAGTGGTTCCAAGAGCCCTGGACGGAGTTGATAATGCACGAAAAGTTTGACCACTTGCAGGCGGATAACAGGAACATACTAAAAACCTTGGCGATGTCCACGCTAAATGTGGGTATAGAGATAGTAAGATCCTTCCCTTCAGTCACTATGCAATCCATAGAAAAAGCGGAACCGGGATTCCCTAACGGATGTGACCGACAAGGACTTCTTCTTGCTAAATAAGCGCTATATAGAGCATAAGTTGCTAAATTTCCTAAGGGAGCACCGAAGCGACTTCCGTCACAAGTTCGCCCTGCCCGAAGATTTCCCGATCACGGAACCGTTTGCATGGGACCGAATCCTGGAAGCGTCCTCCGAGACAGACGAGTCAACGGAAGCGTCAGAGTCCTAGCTCGTAGCAGTCCATTTCTGTAGCTTCTGATTATCATGTGTAGTGCTCTCAACTCAAAAACACAATCCACATTTTTCAAAAAAATAAAAAATGCCTTCCAACGAAAATAATATTGTGCTGAGTATAGCTGGAATTCAGGATGTCAAGCGTATCGAAGATCTCTATGCGGTCAAAGATACATGGCACTTTGGGTTCAAGGACACGCCTCCGCTCCAGATATTGTTCTGTAAGAATCATGTTTATCGCCTGCTGGTGTACGACAATCAGGAGTTCACCAAGCTTCTGGCCTTCGGCACGTTCTCGAATCACCCCGATATTCCAGTCCTGGCCAACGATCTGTGGCTTCACTGGCTCAACTGTCGCTTCTGGTGGGTATCTCAAGTTGGGCTTTCAGCTTCCTAACCCCTCCTTCGCCAAAAGTCTAGACCTGCCCATCTCGCTGGTTAACTCGATATTCTTCAACTTCTTTATCTGCAAGGAGAACCAGCCCACTATAATTAAGAAGATCATCCTGGAGATCTTCTACAACGAGCACAAGGTTAACTATATGATAGTGGCCAGGCCGCCGGAATCTACACCCGGGCAATATGAAGCCATTGAGGCCTTTGGTAGATGCTACTATCCCAAGAACTCGACTGTCTCCGAGATTGCGAATGCGGCCTCGGTCATCGTGATCGATCGGCGGGATGTCATGCCAGTGCTCTCCTTTCGCATGGCCTTGTGTGTTTTAGTCTCGGAGGTATTTTTCCAAGCTCACCTTTCGTTCTTGTTGCAGGCCGGAGGATAACGACGACATAGTGGAGATGATTGATTCCGAGGACCCTTACCTCCGAAGAGAGCACGGTGACTACTACATTGCCGAGCACCTGCTGGATATGGAGGGAACTAAGGGCACCGACAAGATCATTATTGCTGAGGTGGGTTCCTGCACCTGACCCCCGGTTCTAAATCTAATCTAAATCCCCTCGCCCGCAGTTTGAGGAAGAGATCACTGAGGGCGTCAAGGGAGCGGGTCTAATGTGGCTATCGAGCTCTGTAAATGTGCAGGAGCTGGCCACGAACTTTCACTTGGAACGATTGGGTAATCTGGCCAAATATTCGCCGGGTGTCAGGCATGCCCACGTGCAATTCGATGTGGTGTGAGTGGGTTAGCCAGGACTCCTATAGGAAGGAATTTACATTATGATTTTCCTTCAGTTCTGTGGAACATCGCTCACTCAAGGAGCTGTATACAAAATCGAAAATGGACGAAATGGTCGACAGTCTGGCTGACTCCGGATTGAACCTGAATGAGCTCAGATCGAAAAATGAATCTATGTCCAAGAAGGTGCTCTTTGCCAAATACAAACACATTTACGATCGTAAGTAGTATACTGATTGAACCTAGTGTATGAGCGTTTAATATGTTCCAATTTCCAGAACTCCGTAGTGCAAAATACTACTACAATGCCTACAGGGATAAACTGAAAATTTCCTTCGACTTGCCAAGCGGAGAGTACTCGCATGGCGACAACCGGGCCAAGTACTTGGACCAGGCGTCCAATGCCTTCCTGCTCAAACTGTTCCAGCTGCATCCTCTGGTGCGGACCGAGTATACCTTCTTTTCGCTGTCGGCCATGTTCAGTGCCTTCCCGGATCTCGACTACTGTGTGACCACGGTGCCGACCACTGCGACCATGAGTCCCTGTCAGCGGGAATTGCTCCGGTTCTTTCTGGTGAGTCAGATTATCCAGAAGAGTATCCAGAAGTTGGCTTGCTGATTCTGCCATCTTAGCCCATTTACTTTCGACCGAACTGCGCAGTCGAAGAGAATGTGTTCGTTGCCAATCGCAGTACCTTGTTTGGAGAACTCCGAGTATTTCGTATGGAGAGGAACGAGGTCGATGAGATCAAGCACATCATCACATCGCAGTCCCCCAATAGGTACTCCTTGCCCGTTGAGGAGGAGGAACCAATGAATGTTGACGACTACACAGATGACGTCCTTCAACTTTTTAACCAGATCTTCGAGGACATTTGCGAGAATCCCGCCACTGAATTTAGTTGCTTCACCGTTCGCTGCGGTCAGTCGAAGCGGCACGCGGATTGTCCAATGGTGGGATTTCTCGTCTTAAGGTAAGCTTGGAAGCTCTCCCATCATTTGCCTACCTCACCAACTCCAATCCCGATCCTTGCCTGCTCTGTAGACCCTTTATGGGCTATGAGGATCTGTGCAGGCTATTTATGCTGCCCCGGGATCAGTTCAACGTGACCTACAACCGGGGGGAGGTGCTCATATTTAAGCTGCATCCCTTCTTCCAGATGTGGAGCAGCCCCATCTTTCGCACAGTGGCCTTGTACGATGATTACCGGGAACTCTACTACATCAATTACTTCAATGTGTGTCTAACCTTAGCTGGGAGTTCTTAGCTGAAATGATTTAAGTCTCTACGTTTTCCAGGGAATCTCGCTGCCCAATGACCTTACGTACAACATGATGCCCTTGGAGCCGCGACGCATGAAGAAGAACCATTTCGCCCACGCCATCTTTCAGAGGCGCTCCTCCAAGTTGATCAACCTGCATGGGGCGGACAAGACCACCAGCCGCCTGCGTGTCTTCTGCCACAATCTGATGCCCACCAAGCACCTGGGGAGTCGGCACTCCCTGTTGGTCGTGGGCTTCTCGGAGACGTGTCGTGCCTTCATGCGCATCATTATCTTTGCATGGAACACTAAGGAGTAGGAGACACATCGTCTAAGAAACCATAACAAAATATATATTCTCTTTCAGCTTGCACAACTTTAGAAAGTTTAACTGCCTGCCCATGGTGGATCTGACGGTGGTGGTGCCCCAGGGAGTGATGGAGGCAGCCTACGACTGCGAATTCAGGTGCACGTACTGCGGCGATGGCAGGAACTGCTATGTGAACACCGGCAACGACCATCCTTATGTCAGGGATTCAACACAGCGCATGGACATGAGGCACTGGGTCCGCTTCGTTCCCGGAACACTGAAGAAAATCGATAGGTTAGTGAGTGATAGCAGTGATCCCTGCTCAGCCGGATAACTTTAAGTTCCCGCCAGGGAAAAGCAAATTGTAGATCTCGTAGACGGATGCAGGCTTTACTACGAGAAACTGCTCCTGCTGGATGACATCAGGTACGGCTTCGAGGATAAAGAGTTTAAAGGCAATCGCCCGCCGGTCAACTATGTGACCAACAATTTTCGACTGGACCGGATCATCTTTTACCACAAAATGCGAGAGATGATTGAATCGGAAGAGAACTACAACATCATCGTATACGGCTACGGGATAGCCACCTATGAGTGCCTGCACTTTATGGTGACCCATGGCTGCAAGGCCGAGCACATTACCTACGTGCAGCCCCACGTGCCGCGAGTGCCCGAGGATCAGGGCGATCCCCGTGTGGATGGTGTATTGGATCCCATTATACTGGAAATGCTCGCCGATCTGGGCATCACGATTTACCTCGATAGCAACTACACGAAATTCTACCTGAACGAGGATGACTTCTCCATAAACCAGGTGGAGTTTACATCAGTTCCGAGTAAAAACAAAATCCTGCTGCCATGCGATCTTTTTGTCAATTACAACTTCAACAACATGCCCTCGTCTTTGGAGAGAAGTGAGGGAACTTCTCAGCCAAATTGTATAATACCATCTAATTTCTATATTTCTACTCCTTCTCAGTTCTAGACGATGCAGACATTCAAATGGAGGACAGGAATATTGTGGTCAATGCACGTTTCTGCACGGCTGATCCCAACATCTATGCCGCAGGCAGAAATATAACCATCGTGCCCTTGCCCAACTTTCAGTTCAACCATACCAGTCCACAGGAGTGCGCTGAAAAAGTGAGTGCTTCATGCGCTCCTTGCGATGATTATCATTGAATTCTAATTTCCAGTTAGCCTTTGAGCTGGGCATGCTGAAGATAGTGATGCAGTCGCGGTTCACTAGGCCCTACTTGTTCACGGGCATGCTGCCCATGGGCTACCACATCGTCAAGATCATACAACCCAAGCCCATACTTATAGGCACGCTTCCGGTGGACTTTACCGAGAATATGACCACCTACGACGATGGGGACTTTGTCCGCATTCGCCTCAACTTAAAGATGGTTGTCACGGAGATTGTGTGCGTCACCAAGAAGGTTTGAATTTACTTGAAGACCTTTAGTTTCGATATTCCTTATATATCGCCTGCATTTCAGGAGAAGAGACTGTACTTCCTGGAGTACTTTTGCGGCAAGCATGCCAAGCTGCTTAACGATTTGCGCAATCGCTTCAAGACCGGCTGGATTACCAACTTCCTCACTTTTTTCCAACTGCCCTGGACGGAGCTAATAATGCACGAAAGATTCGAGGATCTGCAGCTCAAGAATCGACGGGTTTTGCTATCCATGCTACTGATGAGCCACAGGAATTCGGAGAACAGGAATAGTGTCGAGCTGGTGCAAAGGAAGAAGCTGGAGGAGAATGTAATTGACTTTGTTCGAACCTATCGCCAGGACTTCAACCATGAGTTTGCTCTCCCCGAAGACTTAGATCAAGAGCGCGAGTTAGAATTATTTGTTAGAACATCCCAGTAGATGCGCATATATAATATTAGGGTCCAATTCGTTTTGTAAATTAAATAAATGAAATAATGTTTAACGCAGCTATGTATTTAAGTGTGTGTATTGCATACAAGGCTAAATAACTAAACCAATTAATTCATTGCAAGTTTTTACATTGCTCAACATATTATTATTATTAAATCTATTAATATTCAAAGGCAAAAGCGTTCCTTCTTTTGGGATTAACCTAGAGATGATTTCGTTATTCGGTTCGTTCTGTTTTCAAGTTAGCTAGCTTCGATTAGTATAACATATATAACTCTTTAGGTCTCATTGTTAGCTTATTTAAATATACTACAAAGGGGAATGGACTATTCCTGTCTGGACTTGGATTCGGCTACAGCGGAGTACAGGTTGATGCTTTACGCCGCGTTTGATCGCGAGCAATTGGCATTGGGCTGAGGCCACTGGGGAAGACGATGACATGGTGGTTGAGCTGGCCTCATATGCCCTGTAAATACCTTCGTAACTCCTCCTCAGTGTCGAAGATCATGACGGGGAAGGGCGATCCTGGCACGAATTCACCCGCCCACTTCACCTCCACGCGATAGTCGCCGGGTTCGGTTGGATCATACTAAACAATTATTAATTAATTATAACAATAATTTACTTTGATTTTATGCTGCTGACGTTACCTTGCACAGGATGGTGCGATCCTTTTGACTCTCCCGCTGCATCTCCACGCGGAAGGCGCCTTTGGGTCCGCGCACGCGTACAGTCAGCTGACCAGCACCAGCACCTCGAGTGTCGCAGATGAAGCGCGACTGAAAGGTAGCCAGCACACCATGCTCAATGCCAGGTCCATACACGCGAACCTTTGGAACGTAAAAAATATTGACATTACCTTCCTGAATTTAAAATCACAGTTTCAAGAACTCACCTTGCTGGCGTCCGGAGCTCCGGCCACCTTAAGTGCGAATGGCGATCCAGGAACATTTTGTCCTCCATATTTGATGGTCAACAGATGTCTTCCCGGTTCCTGGGGCTTGATGTTTAGCGTGAATGTTGCATCGCCGTGATCGTACAGCTCGCAATAGGCCACCTTGCGAACGCCAGCACAGTGGGCAGTTAGCTCGCCGGGTCCGGCTCTTCTTGTGTCTATCCATGACTTGATATCCTTGCCCACAATCCCGTGACGCAGTCCCTCGCCGGAGGCAATCACCTTTGAGGCGTCCATCGAAGAGCCCACAGCCACTGTTAGCGGACATCCCTTCACCAGTCGGCCGTTCCACTTCACGGAGAGATTCAGAGTGCCCGTGGTCGATTTCTGGGGGGTATACGATGCCAGCCATATGTTTTCGCTGGGTCGGGGCTGCGCCAGACTCACCGGCAGCGATGTGTTATCCTGACTGGTGAGGATCACATCCGGCCTGCCAGCTGGGGCATTCGACGCATCGATGGTGAAGTGTGCCGCTTCTCCTGCTTGAGCGGCAGCCAATCCGCGACCCATCAGCTGAACCTTATCCGCAGCTTGTTGGCCGGTGACGAAGGCACTTCTTGGGCACTGGGTGATGGTCAAGCCGCTCCAAGTTAGATCCAAATCATGCTCGCCGGCAGCCAGATTTTCGCCAGTGATGTTCAGGCACATCTTGCCGTCCGCCAACTTGTCTACGGGTATTTCGATTCCATCGATGCTGCACACCAGTTTGCCGGGTCCCGCATTTTCCACCTCGAAGATGATTCGAGCAGGAAGAATGAGGCGTCCATCGTGATCGACCAAAGTTCCCCAGCCACCCACAGGTGTGACTTTGCTGGACTCCACGCAGCTGATGTGCCAAGGCGATCCCGGCAGGCTTCCTCGATTGGGACAGCTCGCTCGGATCTCGTATTTGCCCACGGAGAGGATCGTGTAGGATATGCGCCACTCATTATTGCCCAATGCTTTGATCTTGGGTTCTATCCGCTCGCCATATTCATCCAAACGCTCGATCTGGACATTTGGGGCGATGGGACAGTAGACAACGAAGGAGGCCTCCTTGTTGCGGTGACACACTTCCAATCCATGACCAGCTGCCCTGGCATCGTTTCTCACTCCGCTGGCGGAGGCTGTGAAGTTCAGCGGCGAGCTGGGAATCGTCTCTCCACCGTACATCAGTGTCAGCTTGTAGTTTCCGGGCTGCGAGGGCACAAACTCCACATTGTAGACTCCTTCCGACTGCTCGCTAATCAGCACGGGCAAGCTTTGGTTGCTGGGAGAGATGGCGAATGCCTCCAGTTCGGCGGTTCCGGCGTTATCCGTGCGCACGGTGAAACTGTTGGGACTGTGCAGGGCCAGCGGCTCCTTGGATACACCCTGCGTGGTGACCTTGCTGCTGTCGAAGGACTCGCAGGTGAAGGGACTGCCAGGCAGTGGCTTCGATTGGTGGAGCACCTCTGTAAGCAAGGGATAAACGTTAGATTTGTGATTTATGAATTATGATATCGATTTACGGAGCACTCACCAATCACACACTGTCCGGGCTTGTTGATGGTGAACTCGGCTTGCAAGTGACCGTTCTTGGTCTGATAGCACCTCACTGGCAGGGCTTGTCCTCCTGGTCCTGAAACCACCACATCAAACTCCCTAGCTGGCCTCTTGACCGTATCGATTGCAAACGATGTGGTCTTGCCAACACGCGACTGATACAATCCCAATCCACTGACGCTTATCTCCTTTCCAGCGCTCGCGGGCAGGACGTTGATCTCCAGGGGTTTCAGCGAAATGGGCACGTCGTTGAAGAGGATGCTAATCTTGTGAGGGGCCACTCGAGTGGGCTGGTAAACAATTTCATATACTCCGGCCTTGGTTGGTCCGCGGATAGTGTGCGGCACTTCGGTGGCGCCACAGCGAACAAGAGCTGAGAGATCCCCCTGGCCGGCCTCATTTAAGGAGACCCCAATGCTGGCCGGACGATGACAGAACGCTTCACTCACCTCGGTGATCTTCACCAGAGTGGGATCGAAGACGCACAATGTGCGAGAGCCAATATGCTGTCGCGTCTCGCGGTCTATAAAGCGCAGCGTATAGTTCCCGGTCATGTGCGTACGGAACTCGGCTGTCTGCCTGTTGATCGAATACGGCACGGACTTCTGATCCGGTGAGAAGATCTCCACGATCTGGTCATCCGCTGGGAACTCGATGGCCGCCAAGCTACCAATCTGTATGTGCTGCGTGTGCTGCTGAATGTCCACACGGAAGGGGCTGCCATCCACGGCAACCTCATTGAAGGTGATGTTCACGTAGTGGGGTTCCGTTGTCTGGGGCACAAAGGTCACATCATAGAGTCCCCGGGCACAGGCTACAACTTCCGCCTTTACGGTACTGCTATCTGTGGAGACCACCAGCTCCAGGGTTCCTTCGCCAGCGCCTGCAGCATCCACACTGAAGGTTACAGGCACCCCCAGATTGGCCGGTCCGTACTGCTGCTCTAGCCCACTGATGCTAACCCTGGAGACATCGAAGACGTTGCAGCTGAAGGGCGATCCATTGATGTGCTGATCGTTGGCCGTCACACTGATCAGATGACGACCCACAGTTGTGGGCCTGAAGGAAGCAGAGTAGCTTCCTCCGTCGTGCTGGTTCAACTGGCAATGCTCGTTGTCTCCCGATGGAGAGGTCACAAAGATCTGTGGTTCCGTGCCCTCGAAACCTTCGAGTTCGAAGGTGTTGTCCATCTTGACGGCGGCCTGCTTCAGGCACTCACCCATGGCCATGGCCCGGGGCAAGCCCATTGAAGGCGAAGCAGCTGCAGCGGCTATGTGACAGCTGAATGGTGAACCCGGCACCGGGTGTCCATTAAATCGTACGGATAGCGAGTGGGTGGCCGCCTCCGTAGGCTTGAAGTTCACCTTGAACCGGGCATTGCCCTCGGATTGGACAAAGTTCGGCACATTCTTGCCATTGACGGCCACAATGATCTCCAGATTACCAGCGCCCGCTTGAGAGGCATTGATTCCAAAGCTCACACTCTTGTTAACCACTCCAGCCCGGATATCGGTGACGATGACTTTTTCAGCAGAGTAGGCTTTTAGCAGGAACGGGCTGCCCTCTACATGGCCACCGCCTGGAAGACGGACTTCCACCGAATGATCGCCCACCTCCATGGGCTCAAACTTGACATTGTAGCCCAAAGTGGACGTGCCCAATGGGTCGACCTTTACGGGCACGCTCCGCCTAGCGGGTCCCAGTACTTCCACCGTTGGCTTCGTGTCCGACTCCACTACGAACTCAAAAAGCCGGCCCACGCTAACCTTGTCCATCGTCTCTGGGGATTGGATGCGAGCAGCGGCTGCCACGCGACAAGTGAAGGGAGAGCCGGGAACATCCTGGCTATTAAATCGCAGCTCCACGGTGTGACTCTCGGCCTCGCGAGGCGTGAAGCTGATGGCATAGGTGTGTTGACCTTGGGCCTGGGCTGAGGTTGGAACCCTGCCGCCGTTCACAGTCACCTCTAGATTACCGGGTCCAGCCTGGGAAGTCTCAACCAGGAAGGTAACCGGCTTGCCCACCGTTCCACTGCTCACATTCTTCACCTTGATGGCGCTGACATCGTAGACCTTTAAATATGGAAAATATTAATAGGATTCGAACTCTGGTTAACTGATGAAGCTCCGTTCACTCTGCACTCACCTTGGCTGCATATGGACTTCCGGCGGTGGCCAGTCCATTGACTGTGACATTGACGCGGTGCTCGCCGACGACTCGGGGAACAAACTCCGCCTTGAAAACGCCATCAGCGGACTGATGCACTTGTGCGGGAACCGACTGGCCAGCAGGTCCTGATTCGGCCAGCGATTTGCATTTGTTTGTTTGTTTAACATTTCGTATTCGTATTTCGATTTTAGTATTGATTAATTATTGTGTTTGGTTCGTTTTTGATTATGATTTGGATTTTCGGTTGCGACGCGGCCGGAAACGAGTTTGAGATTGATTTCGTTTGTTTGTTTTGTTGAAATTCGATTCGATAATTGGGCAACGGTTTCAGTTTCGGTTGGGTCAGATGTGTGTTGAGTTGAGTTTGGGTTAGTGTTTGTTTTCAATCGCGAATGAAGCGAGAAAATTTGGAAAAATGTTGACTCGATTAGTAATGGGCATATTAATTGGAAAACTGAATGTGTTGGGGCAGTCGGGGGTCTTCGGGTTAGTTCGAGTCATTTACTTTAAGGAGTGCGATTAAACTGGGTTAAGTATTGGATATTGAGTGTGCCAGAAACGGTTAGTAAACGGAGGTGGAGCTGGGGGTCAGGTCAGAGACAGTACAGAATAAATACGAGTACTCCCAAAGAACCTACAAAAGACCCTGCTGTATATATTCAACCTATATGTTTTTTTTTATCTTTTTATTCGAGTAATTCTACACATTAATCAGTAAGAAACAAATTAGTAAACAATCGGACATTAGTAAATACTTCATTTTGTTATTGTATTGGCTTGGAGCTTCCTCATCGGAGGAGACTCTCTTGTCTGGGGTTATTATCTTGTGGTTCGGACTGTTAGCAAAGTATATATACACCTGGTGAATAGCATATATATATATGTAATATGTATAGGGGAGAGCGCGGAGACTGCTCCCTCGTTTAATAGTATAGGTAATATATAAAGTAAGTATATGCATATATATTCATATATATATAGATATAGTCTAGTACAAAAGATTTCGCCGTCCTGAAATATATAATACAGATACAAAAGTGAGCAACATTATTACAAAAAGGACATATCATTACAAACAATGAGAGCAAACACAACAATCATTAAGGCACACAAAACACAACACACACAGGGGCAGTACGGAGCCGAACTACATGGAATAATAGCAACTAATGGTATCTATGGGACTGTGTGGAGGTTACACATTCCGGCTTATTTGCATACTACTTCTGGAGGCCCCACCAAAAAAGCTTCGGACGGACTGGAGTTCTTAAATTACAGCAGTCGAACTAAGCTAACTTGGACTGTCAGTCTTTCTCCTTTTGTAACTTGAGTACAATTTTATTAAAAGGTTTTATAAGAATATATACTATACGCAGGTTGAATTCAGAAAGGAACCTACTCCTAAAAGATCTTAACGATAATCTAGTATATACTTCTACTATATAACAGCACACATGTTATTGAAACAATTGTAAAATAAAGCCTTCTGCATAAGTTTGTTAATAAGAACTCCCATATAATCCAAATTCTATTACAAAATCATAATATATATAGTTTCGATGCTTCCTTCAAGACTTTTTTCCTTGTTAACGAAGTTCGACTGTCTAAGCAATGATAAATGGGCAGCATAATTACACAAACACACACAACTACTACGGGTGGGACTGCGCATCTCATAAATTCACTCTTGTAAGTGCAACACCTTGTCTTTAGATTCAGCCTGAGAGACATCAACCACTGTGGGGGACGTGTGAGGTGAGGAGGTGGCTGGCAGTGGCGGTGTAGGGAAGTGGGAGGTGTGCCAGGCATGCAAGTTTCCACAACGATTTCCGCTCATACAAATTGCCGTACAAGTCTGGGTGCGTGAAATGTGATAATGTGTGCGATGCGGATACAGATACGAGTTGCAGATACGAGTTACAGATACAGATACCGATACAGTTACTGCTACCAGATACTGGGGGTTGGGGGGGAGGAATATGTATGCAAATGGATCCAATCGAATAATACGCTTAGCAGACACAAACATTTAGCAAACGAGCAATTAAATTACGAGCCTTAATGCTAAAAACCAATGCACAATACACAAATAGAGAGGCAATGAGGGTGGTATATCCACACACAAACTGATGTCTGATGGGTTAGCAGGAGCTGGAAGTGGGTACATGACTGCCCTAGCAGCCCAACTGGGTGCCTACATACCTTCTACGTTCACCTCGATATCCTCCAGACGGCCGCCGTTGTGATTGATTACAAAAGAATTGGTCTGATGCACGGGTCCTGGTCCGCCTAGGGACACCTGAGGCCCGGCCACTCCGCCGCTGATGCTGACCGTTATGGGACAGCCGGGCACGGGCATTTTGTTGAAGGACACGTTGATCGTGTGCTCGCATGACTCGGTGGGCACAAACGAAACGGAGAATCTGCAAGTAGGTTCGGTAAAAGTTTTTAGTAAAATGTAAATGGGAGATCCTAGCAAGGAATACGAATTCAGAGGGTTAAATTAAGTCCTTGGGAATTGCTGCACTTTAATTTAGTTAAATATAAACTCAATTTCTTGCCTTCACTTGTTGGACTGCATGAAATGGCATTTATATATTGTTAATTACCAATTTTAAAATAATAATTCAACAAGGAAATTAAATTTAAATTCATATCGGTATATTTTTCAAAATTTTGCATGAAAAAATGCAACCATCATGCCGTTCGAGCGGAAAATGAATTGCACAATCAATTAAATTAAAGGAGATAGCCTTTCATGAAAAAACTCCTCGAAAAAATATATTTAAATGGAGAGTTTTTATCTGTTCAGCAATATAAATTACTATAGTATCTGCTCACCTTGCACTGCCCTGCGGATGCACCTGCGTGGGAATGTTCTGTCCCTTGGCCGAAATCGTTATCTCCAAGTTCCCCTCACCGGCATCGCCCGCATCCACGGTGAACTGCACCGGCCGACCCATGGTGCCGCGCGATACGCTGCCCACCACAACCTTGCTGGCGTCATAGGACTTGGCCAAGAAGGGGGTGCCCTGGACGGCGAAGCCATTGTACTCCACATTAATCGAGTGGCCGCCAACGCTGGTGGGCGTGAATTCGGCGGTGAAGCCCGCGTGTATGTCTCCAGTCACTCTAACTGGCAACTCCCCTTGGGGACCGCGTACACTGACAGCCAGCTCGGCGGCTCCGCCTCCGCTCACGGTGATGTGAAAGGAGGAGGGCCTGTTGACCGGGATCAACTCCAGATTGGAGAGATTCAGGAGCACACGAGAGGTATCTGCCACGGCGCAGACAAAGGGACAGCCGCGCACCGTTTCGCCATTGAACTTGATATCTATAAGATGCGATTTGGCCTGTTCCGGCGTGAAGGAGACCAGGCAACGACCACCGCCCACCACCTGGACATGATTGGGCACCTCGCCCTCGTTGATGGATATCTCCAGCTGGCCCTCGCCGGCGGCGCTGGCATCGACGCGGAACTGGCACGGCTGGCCGACCACGCCGCCATTTACCTCCGTCACCTGGATCAGGCTGGAGTCGTAGACCTTGGCGATCAGTGGGCCGCCAGCGATCTTCGTGCCGTTGATGGACGCATCGATGACGTGGGTACCCACTTCGGTGGGCACGAACTCGATGCGAGCAGCACCATTTGCCGCCTCATGGGTGACTCTGGCGTTAAGTTTTGACTTGTTTGGAGTCAGAACCGTGGCCACGCACTCGCCCTTACTCAGGCTTTGTCCAGGAGGCGGCAGTATCTCAAAAACCGCCGGTGTATTGGCGGGTACCAGGCGAGTAGATTCGCCCAGAGCGGTTAGGCCGGGTGAGGACATGATCTCAGCGTGCCACGGTGAACCTGCAACGGAGATGGAGAGATAGACATTAGTTTCTAATGGGCTACAATGTCGATTGTCAACTTAAAGAGCTAATCTTGACGGCCAGCAAGTGCAAAAAGAATACTTGACCCACAAAGACGTCGCATGCACCTGCAGCTCAGATAATTGTGATGGATGCCACACGGTGAGGGTGGGTCACAGATTTACCGAGTAAATATGTGTGAGTGGAACACACATTTCACCTACTTTCTCTATCATCATTTAGATTTAAGCAAGAGATTACTGAGCCAAATCAGACTTGAGCTCTTATGATATTATTCAGATTAAATTTACGTGAGCTTGTTGCGTTGTGGTCTTGATCTGATTACTGCAAAATGAGCTGTTTATATATAATGGCGATTTTATTAATTTTATATTAGCTCTACAACTTTAACACAAAGAGATATAGTCACGAAAGACTGCCAATAGATTGCTCAATCAAAACTTCTGAAGCAGGCCTCGCATTCTTCAGCCGGCACAGCAAGGTTTCCGCAGCGACTTTGCATTGTTTCTCGCTGCGTCTCATTATAATTGTCGCAATCTCCATCTGTGCCGCCTCGTTGCCTGCGACAAGTGCGTATCTGTAGCTTTGGCTGGGTATGTATCTGTATCTAAAGCTGCGTATCTGATGTTGGTATCTGTGTGTGTCTGTGACAGCGCCTACATATCGAGTGGAGTCTCTGCACAAGAGCGACATAATTCGCCAGAGTTAGTTCAGGAATGTTTCGAAACGAACCCGAAGGCATCATTAAACTGCTGGAGCTTGGCTTGGAGCAATGCGACTCGATGCGATGCGGCTGCCAATTTGCGATGGCGGGCCAGATTGGCAATTGGCTCGTTAAACGGTCGCTTATTTGTTGGCACTCGCATCTCACAGCTCACATCTCGCAGCGTTTTTATTGGACACGGTTGGGTCTTTGGTGTTTGTTGTCTGGCGCTCAAATTTACTTTTGTTTGCAACTTTCCATGCATTTCTCTTTTTCTTTCTTTTTTTTTGCATTTGTTGCACTTTTCCTTTTAGTGCTCGTTTGCAGTGGCTGCTGCTGTGTTGCCGTGTATTGCTGTGCTGCCGCTTTTATGGCTTTCCATGGAAACTGTTGCTGCAATGGTCAGTCGCCAGTTCGATGGAAAACAAAAAAATCGAGCTGTGGCGCTTTGTCATAGCTCAAAACTCGCTTCGACTTGGGCCCCCCAGCTCCAACTGCGAGACTTTTCCCTTGTCGCTTAACAGTTTAAGGTTCGTTTTGTCTTTCCCTGGGAAAAACTTCTCTCTCCGTCTCCCTGAATTTTCAAAAATGTTTCTTATTTGCCCAAGCAATGAACCCCAAAATCTCGCGCTAGGAAGCGACACCCATTTGGCCATCTTCTGTTTTCTTTTAGCACTCGGTCTGTGGCTCGTAACTGTTTCTGGCCGTTTGTTTTCGGTGCTCGGCCAATTGGGGCCATCATTAATCAGTTATCGCATTCCCATAACTCTGCTCATGGCTAGCGGCTATGCAAAAAGTTACTGTTAGGCGACCGCCGCTCTAGAGAATCCAACGCACCCAGTTAAAGTTTGTCGACACAGACTTCTTCCCCCGAGAGAATACGTTGCATGTGCTGTGGCTGCGAGGCATGCTAGTGTGGCAAGTTGCATGTGGAAAGGGGCAGAACAACCGCACTTCGTCTAACCGAAAAGCTAAGCTGACTTTTTGCCGCTCTTCTGGCCGGTTTCCCAGCTGAAGCAGTGCTAATCGCAGTGCCTGCCGGTCGGAGAACAAGTGCAGTAAGCATCTAACGCTGTTATTCAATCTGCATAGGCATCTCCTATAGACACACACTGAGGAAAACAACGTAGTAAAAACATGTGCTGTGTTCTGGGACAGGAAAATAATGGGAAGAGTCAAAGTCCCTAGAATAAAGCCGTCTTCTAAGTCTAACAATTCTGTATTAATTATTCTTACATATTACTAAGATCTTCTTTTAAATTAATTCTTTTAAATATGTATTCTATTCTTCTATTCTATAGAACAGTCTACGTATTTGCTCTCAGTGCAAGCACCGGTGTGGTTTTGTTTGCCTGCGGTTACGTGACTGGCCGCTGAAGCCCGTTAGATGGCCTGCAGCTGTCGCAGAGGTCTGCTTGTGATTCGGATTCGAATTCGGAATCCGCGTCTGGACCTGACCGTTACCCCAAAATACTATTTTCTGGAATGCTAGAGAGGAAGATTTACGTTTTGTGGCTGGAGACTGGAGGCTGTTGCTGGCGGCGGGATGAGGTGAGAGAATCGGAACCTCTATCGGTATCGGAGGCTGAAAACGCGCGTGGAGTGGACTGGACCTTATTCTTTTGTTGAATCAAATCACAATAGCTGGCGGCACGTCTGAACTTGAAAGAGGTGAAAACTATTTTGTGTAGCGATTATGTCAGCGAGTTGTAAATGATTTATTTATGTGTAATCTGTGGGCATTTATGCTTCGAGTGCGCGGCTGCAATCTGAATTTCAACAAGACAAGACAACGATTTAGCGAAAACGCTTAAAAGAATCCGCCGAGCGTTGCACTAAATGACATCGCGGCACGACCACGATTCGGCGCACGTTTTAATCGCGTTTTTCCACGACCGGCGACACTTTCGTCGTTTATACGTTTCTTTAATGGTTTTTGTTTTTAAATATGTATGTATTTATCGCTCGAGTTGAACTCCGGCTCTCGGGGGTTGGAAGTTGGGGTTACTGGGGGTCTGGAGGCGCGCCAAAAACCAGTTAAGGCCTCCGCTGCGTTGCTGCTGCTGCGGCTGCTTTTCGACAATTTTCGTTATTAAATTATGCACAGCTCAGACAGACGACGGGCAGGCGGCAGGCAGTTTCACTTTGAATGACGGTGGCTCATAAAAATCCCAAACAGCCGAGCGCTGGAAGTGGGAATGTGTGCCAATATGTTGAGCGGAAATGGCCAAAAGAGGCGGGTAAAAGCAGCCACAAGCAGGGTATAATCGGGCTCAGTCGGGGAGAGAGAGGTGTGGCCACTCAACTTCGTTCATTGTTAAACAAAAAAGAAACGAAACGGAGCCAAACGAAATCGAAATGTTTGCTCAAGATGGCTAAACTTTAAGCATATTTCGTGAGTGTAAATCGGTGGAAAGTGGTAAAGTGGCAAACTGGCCGACGTGGCCAAGAAATCGCAATCTTCGTCAGAGATCGGCCGCATACCTGTCGCGCCCTCTGCCGCATACCTGACTGACAACCTATCCCAACGGGTTTCGGGCTGCAGCAGGAGCAGGCACACAGACCATGGCCCATGATAAAGGTATGCGGGTATACGGGGAAATCGCCTTGGTTTTCTCGACTTTGATTTCCGCCTGGCCTGCGCCGCACTCAAAGATATACACACAATGGCAAAGGTATGCAACAAGTGCGCCTTGAACCACATACAACTGCATGCCTGTGCTATGCCAGTGCCTGTGTGCCTCTGTATCTGTGGCTGCGCCTTTGGCTCGGCCAAGAGCTGGAGTTGTAGCTGGAGCTGCTGTTGCAGTTGGCCAAGAGCGAACCAAGATGGCTGCCCCTTTGTCACTGGCAATTGTAAATAAAATTGCAATGCGGAGACAGTTTTCCTAGCATTATTGATTCCGCCAAGGCACAACAAGACGGCAGTGCATTCAGAGCTGCGACGAGCTGAAATATTTCCAGCTTAAAGGTTCATTAAACTGGTTTTCGTTCGCACAGCACAGACCCCGAAAAAGTAGAAAAGGGAAAAAAATAAAACAGAGAGTGGAGGGAGCGAATATTAGCATATTTCTTTAGCTTAGAAATCTCACACACGGAATCTTTTCGATTCGCTTCACATTCCGGGAACTCAAAGAGCTCCGTTCTTCGTCTTGGCAACTGTTGTTTTGTTTATGCCTTAGGGGCGTTCTTGTCTCGAATTTTTTACAAACAATTCTTCACTTTTATCTGATTCTCTCTCTCGAGAGCCACAATCACAATGTCAGTGCGTTTCTTGCCAATTTTCCTGGCTTTTTGCGAGCGTTTGTTAACTGCGATGCCGCCGACGTGTCAGTTTCGTTTGGAGCGCGATCTTCGACTGCCAACGCGACTCTCGATGGGAGCGCCAGTAGCCCAAAACCCGTCCAGCAGGTACGAGCGAACTCAGAGCGCGTCGGAGTGTAAGCCACGGAGAGATCGCGGCAGGTGAGCACAGGTGAGAGCGGCGAGCGTGAGAAACTCAGAAAGTGGAAAGCCGGAGAGCGACTCACATGGTGCTTCAGAGAGCAGCGAATTCGCCGCACAGTGGCTAGATCTATTTAAAAACTTGGGATTACCGCCTATACAAAGCCAAGCAACCGAAACGTTAATACTCTTTTGGGATAAAGATCAGTAGTTAATGAATTATTAAGTTTTTACCTAGAGCCGTACACTCATCGCAAACAGACAGAGAAATTGAATTCCGAACTAGGAAAAAATATAAATAACTTGCCTACAATCCAGAAAATATAATATTATAAGAAAATACTCGATTGTAGAATACGAAGCTCTTACGGAGTAATCTATTCCAATGATACATACTTTGGCATTAAACAAAATAATACAACCCCACGCTAAGACATAACAATAGAGAAATCAGTAAGGTATATTTATCTAAGGTCATCGCCAAAAAATGTAGTTCTAAGTGAGCTGCCTTTATAGGTAACTCAACAACTTAACACACCCACACCTATTATTTATTTAGCTCGAAACTCACCTGGAACGGTCTCGCCATTGAAGGTGATCTGCACTGTGTGCGTTCCATGTTCGTGCGGCGTAAAGCTGGCGATGAACCTCTGGCCTCCCAGCGAGCGGACCGAGGAGGTGACACGCCCGCCGTTAACCAGGATCTCCAGATTGCCGGAACCCGCCTTCGAGCCATCGATCTCGAATTCGACGGGCCGCCCAATGGAGCCATTGGGAATATCCTGCACCCGTATGGCCCTAGCACCAGTGGCATTGCTGTCTATGGGTCGAAATCTTGACAGTGAACTGTAGCCATAGCCGGGAGAAGCTCCATGGCCGTTACTCTCGGTGACCACATGTTCTCTGGACTCCTTCACGGTTTTAGTATAGCCGCCGGATTTATCCGTATAAGTATTGTTCGAGTGTGACTTGACTGTAATGGCACTGGGTCTAAAAAAGGTTGGAAATAGGGGCGATTATTAAAAGTTTTTCTTAATCAGAAAAAACAAAACATTTTGATCAAGATATTATCACAGATTCATACTTATAGCGCTCTCCTCCATCATCGGGGGAATCCCGGCGATAGTCCGACAGCTGCTGCTGCTGCTGTTGTTTGTGCAGGGCGAACTTATTGTACTGGGTGTTCCGGTGCGTCTCGTGGTCCAAATCGGGACGATTGTACTGCAGTTCCGTGTTCAGCTGCGTCTCGGTCATGTTCGCCAGCGATTCGAGCGAATTGTGCGAGAGCATATGCTTTGTCTTATTAATGACGTCCCAACTGTCGCGCCTGGCCGACGCCGGTTTCATCGAGGACACCCTCACATTGGAGGAATGGTCGATTCGCGGCTCCGGGGATCCAGTCCGACGCAGCCGCTCGGCGGTGCCGTACAGCGAGGGACTGGAGCGCATATTCGAGTCTGTGACATAGTTGGAAGTGGATTTGTAGGTCGACGACTTCTCCACCGTACGCGACTCGTAGCCATTCTGGAATGCAAAATTTAATGTCAGTTTAGGGATTAGATTTTTGTTAAGCATTCCAGAGTTTACCTTATTTAGAGTGCTTGTCACCGGACTGCCCATACGGTGGGTGGCAGTGGTAATATAGGCGCTATTGGGGGAGTAACGCTGAACGGGCGAAACGGAGGCATGGCGTGGGCTGTTAGTTACATTGCGCGTAGAACTCTCATATTGGTTGGACGTCTTGATGGTCAGTGGACTGTGGGTGTGCAGCTCGCTAGATCGAGTCTGTGTGGAAAGTAAAAAGATGAGATTAGTCAAGGATCACAATAAGTAATTCACACAAAGCAGGCAAGAGTTAATCTCGGGTTTTCGGATAATTCTCTTTTCGGGATAGCAAATCGAAACAAACAAAATTTAGTTACATTGAGTGTGGGACTAGGTATTGGACTAAGCGATCTGGTCAGGGTGCTGGTGGCCAGCTGCTGGTGGCGCTGCTGCTGGAAACTGCTGCTGCTGCTGGTATTGGTGGTGCTGGTCATTTCGCGCTCCTCACGCGGTGGCGTCAACTTGGGCTTGGTCACCGCGCGCCGTTGACTGTACAGCTCGTTCTCCTTGTCATAGTAGTAATCGTTCTTAGTGGAGCTGCTGTTGGAGGCCTTTGAATCACGGCGTGCCCCGTTCAATGTTTCCGTGTAAAGATCAGCGGAGTTCAGATACTTGATACTTGGTGAACCACTAACTGGCGGTGGTTGTGGCGGCGGGGAGGTGTGGTTCTCCTGTCGAAGGTAATTTTCAGTGTGTGTGTTTGGGGTCGGGACCAAGGATGGAGGTGGGGTGTATGTTAGCCAAAAACATTCAATTTTGATGGGGTAGGTTGTGGTGATTGAAAACCCATATGCCGTATGTCGCATGCCGTAACTCCCTAGAATTTACTTACCTCGCTCTCCCGCTTATAGTACCTGGAACTGGAAGTGTGGTAATCTGTGGTATCCAACTTGGGTGAGTACTGCGGGGAGTAGCTATTGTTTCTTTCCGCCGCATTGTGTCTCGATAGGGAGGAGTTCCTGTAATCATTGTGCCTGGCATTCGTGGTGGAAATGAAATGCATCGAGGGACTCTCCGAGCGGTGCTTGCTGTCATGTAGCGGACTGCTGCGCGTCTTTCCTGATCTTCCCTTGGTGCCCACTCGCATTCTGTAATTTAAATATTTTATTATATACTTCATTGGTAATAACAATTTTTTATTTACATAAACGGCGATCCCTTGACATCGTAGCCATTGAAGTAGATATAGACCCGGTACTTTCCATTCTGCCTGGGCATAAAGGTCACTCGGTATTTGTTCTCCACAATCTTCTCCACAGAGCAGACCAGCGAATGCTTATCGTGCACGATGTCCACGTGCAACTCTCCTGAAACTCCCACGCCGCGGGCATCCACCTCAAAGGTGTGCGCCCTCAACGGCATGGCTCCATCCAATCCGTGGACTGAGACGCCGGAGGCATCGAACACGGCACAGGTGAAGGGTCCGCCTTGGATATGGCGGCCCTGGTATGTGATGGCAATCTCCCAAATGCCCGCCTCGTCCGGCTTGAATATGGCACTGTGACCCTCGTCGATCTTCTTTAGTGGACAGTTGTGGGAGATGCCAGATGGGGAGACTGCTGTGACCAGGATATCCTCCGTCTTTGGCGCTCCCGTGGCATTAACCAGTACCTCGACCAGACTGCCCAAGGCACAGGGCGCCATTCCCGGAGGCGCCACCTGTAGCAAGCGAGGCAGAACGCGGAAGAAGTGTCCGCCCAGGCTGTCCTCTCCGATCTCCACCACAATCTCGTGCATCCCATAACGCTCCGGTACGAACACTCCTTCACCGTGAGCATTCAGTCGCACAGGTTGTCCTGGTTGACCGGAAGGTGGAACCACGTGGCAGCGCACTGAGCTGAGGCTTATATCCCGAGACAGCACATCGATGCGGAAATGCGTCTGCGTGTGAATGGGACGTTAAACATTAATGTACTCCAATTTGCATTCAGAATTTATATGTATTTATACAGTTGTGGTCAAAAATTTAGGAATGACATTACTTTTCTTTTCAGTGCATGTTAAAATATTTTTTTCTTTTAAAAACTAACAACTAAAGTTATACCAAAACACATACTCTATACATTCCACATACATAATTCAGAAAAAATTACTTTTTATGTATTTGAGGTGTGCTTTATTTTGACCACGACTGTACCCAAACATGCTATACTCACTGGTTCGCCCACCCGACCGGACGTGCTCTCCAGATAAACGTTGACCAGATCAGACAGCGGCGGGCGCGGCGGAACCCACTGCAGGTGCGCAGCGTAGGCCATAATGCCCAGATGCTCCACTTCCGGGTTGGCCATGTCCTTGGCCGTAAGGATGGGCTGCACGCCCAGGCGAGCGCCCGCGTCCACTGCCTTCCGAATATTGTTCTCGTAGTGGAAGGGGTCGGTGCTGAGCTTCTCCGGAGCAGGCGCAGGGCCACCAAGTCCCTTAATAACTTCGCACATCACGCGTCCGTCGTTCCAATCGGTCTGCAAGTGTGAATGAATAGTAAAATGCAATTAAAGCCGGAAAGTTAATCGGCGTTAAACCATTACACGCTTTACTGAAAACATACAGCACAATAAGTATTTCGACTACACCACAGTTTCTTCAGTTTTTTAAAGGGACTGAGTAAGCAACAATCACATTTCATATTTTTATCGATTTGTCGGAGTAACTTTTGCATTTGATCGCCATCGAATATTCAGTGTTAATAAGGATAAGCCGCGACTGGACGCCATTTTTATTTTCGTTTCACACAAGGGCGTAGTTTGTAAACATTGGCGGTGTTAGAAAATGGCTGACTTGCATGCCGGCATATGTACAATAAATGATGATGTGGATTGTTTTTAGTTTTACCAGAAAGGGATCAACAATTAAATGTTAAATATATGTGTACACTTTACATCATGTATATGATTTTTTTAATCCATCTTAATTAAACGCTATATTTAACCTGTAACTGCCAACCCCTTTTAATTTTTACTCGCTGCGCCCATGCAGCCATGTCAGTGTTGCAAAAGGAGATTTCTCCGTTTGCCTTACTACTTTTCACGCCACTCACCGTAAAGTTTTTAACGGAATCCTTGACCTGTGTATTGACCCAACGCATCGTGGCATTGTAACCGGGACCGCCAGGCTTCATGAAGTACGACAAGTATGTCATGCCGGACAACTCATCCAGCCAGGGCGAGGCCAAATACTCCGGCTCCAGAACTTTCGGGACTCCAAACTCGCGCTGCGCCAAATCCATCGCCTGCGTACAGTTGCGCACACTCTGGCCGGGATCGAGGCTTCGCCAGTGCGGGAACAAGCCCGGCTGGCAGTAGTCCAAGAGCGCCGCCAAGTTAACGCCACTATTCCAATCGGTGGTCAAATTGGTGATCCTGCAGTCCGGAAGGGCAGCCTGCAGCCAGGCGAGCATCAGCTTGCGTGGCGGGAACTTGCTGCGTCCGATCTGGTAGCGCACAATCAGCGACCAGATCAGTCCCAGGATCAGCTTTACATTTCCATTCACGATGTCCACATTGCCGATGTTCACCAGCTTGATGTGGTCCGCCTCGATGGATTTCAGCGCCGTGGTGGCATTCTCCAAATAGTGATGTTGGTTGGCAGGTCGCCGGTTCCACGACGGCTTCAGCGGACGCGTCTGCAGGTTCTCCACGAGAGCGCACAGGCAAGTACCATCACAGAAATCCGTAGCCCAGTCATGAACCTATAACGATACAACATTAATTTCGATTTACTTTGCTTTATTTTTAAAACAATTGGCTTTATTTTCGGGGATATCTGCGAGAAAATCTGGGTCTAAATATATTATGCAGATACTAAATTTTCGTTATGACTTAGGATAATTACCTATTAAGCAAAAATATTTTTTAAAATTCCAACATTAATTTTGACTTTTTTTTTTTGCTAATTTCCTATGAATTATCTCGAAAAGAAACAACTAAAATGGTTAAATTGTCTCAAGTTCGTTTAAATTCATATTGTACATAAACAATGGATCTGCTGCTACTCCCGAAAATTCCTAGCCACAACAATGGTCCAACTTCTCTCACTTGAGCTTTTCCAAACTGACTCGACAGTTTTGGTGTTTACAGAAATTATTCAATTGTTTAGGCATAGCTTAGGAATATAGGACTTGGCGGTATCTACACAATTCCCATTACAGATTAGCGAACGTGTGAGACACCCTCCCATTTATGTGTTCATATGCAAGAAGGCTGCTTGACAGGCAGCCTTCCTAATGAGCAATCAACAGCAACGGCCGCCCCTTCCGCAAACTGGTGGCCCACTTTACAAGGTGAACCGCCTGCATGGAGCATGGGCATGGGCATGGGAACCCAACAGGTTCGCTGAGCTCGGAACTGAGCGGCTTTCTCCGTCCGGGTGCAGCCAATTGTGCGCGATTTTAAGCATTTGACATAAAGCTTTTTATCTGGTGGCTGTCAGCATTCAGCTTGGGAGCTGGAGAACTCGCGAACTGGCGAACTGGCGCACTGGCAAACTGTAGACGGAGTCGGAGACAATCGCGTGTCTGTAGCTGTTTGTTTGTGCCTAGGAAAATATTCATTGGATGCCATAAAAATCTCGCACATAGTTGCGCCATCGCTCTCTAACAAGCTGCCGCAGGTTGTTATTTGTCGTTGTTGTTGTTATTATTTTGTGCTCGCACAACCTTTAAATTTTTAAGATGCCTCGCCCCGCTTTTACGATATGAACTGAAGTTACACAGGGGAGTGGCATTTTTCACCAGACAGAATATTTCCCATTTCAAGAGTGATTTTTTATTTGCATGTGAAATTTATGTATGTTTTTTACTCCTACACTCTCTCTCTATGGAGACAGAGCGATATCATCAACATGATTCAAAGTATTTACACGGAAAAGCTAGTTTTTTTTCATTCCATGCCTTATTTCCATTTAAATATATATTTTTACAAGCACAGCATTTATAATATTTAAATCTGTACATGTCAGAAGGGTTTTATAATTTGTTAAGAAGGATGTTTCTCTTTATAACTGAAGTCTTTAAATTTTAAGATGGAGGTTCATGTTAGTTATCTCTTAAGATAACGTATAATTCTATTAATAATTATTAGGAAAATGTTATCCCCTTATTGTTGCCTTAGGGTATTTTATCTTCTTTATAATTCCCATTTCTTGCACTTGGCTTTATGCATATGTCATAATTGTCTCACATTGTACGCATGAGCTAGAATAAGTGGTTTGTAAACAGCGCAAAAAAGCGCACACTTGGCAGTCTCGTTTTGGTTTGCTGACCCAAATAGACGCGAGCTCCAGGTCACATTGGCATGGCTCTCAATTAGCGCTGCTGACTTGGGGTCTTCAGCCTTGCTCGTCGCATTCATTTTTGGCCCAGCCGAAATACAAAACACACGAATATAATACACAAAACTGGACAAGATCGCGGACAAAAGCTTTAGCTTGTTTTGTGTATTGTAACTGGTAATGGGAATCGATGCGATGCGTCGGCCTTGGCATTCAACCGGCCAAATATGGTGGCTCCAGGTCGCTCAGTTCGGTGCGTGTGAGAAAATCCGACTGTTTGTGAGTGACAATCGAATTCGGAAAGTCCCTGGACCACGAAATGCATTGTTGCGAGTACATAAATAAGTCCGTGCGAGTACTCTTGGAATTAATTGTAAATGTAATCGCTGGAGCCACTTGCCTGCCATTGAAGTCGCTGATCTGCGGGGGCGTTTAAGCCGAGTTTTATGAGCCGGGCCATTTAAGGCAACTTGCGGAAGAGCTTGGAGCTCGGGGCTCCAGTTTATGATGGGGATTGATAGTTTTTGTTATGGACTCTGTCACCTGCCCAAGAGCTCGTAATTTTGCTCATATTAAGCTTGAATGGGGATCGGTATACTATGGATATATAGGCATGATCTTTAACCTTGGTTTTTAGAATGATGTCTGTCCTAAAATATATTCTTATGTGTTTTTTGTATATATTGAAAGTTGAATAACTTTAAAGGCCAAGGAGTGCTCCTATTTCGATATATTTATGAACTCGTTATGTACTTAAAAATTATAGATTTATTAGGCAATAAAATATTCTATATTCAGGTGTGCATAAATACTCTACTTGCCTTTTAGACTTGGCAGGTATTGGGAAGCTATTAAAATATATAATTAAATGTTTACACAAAAAAGCACTTGATTGTAGAGCATTATGCCTGTGTAATACATTATTCTATATTAGAATCAATTCCCCTTGCTTTCCTCTGAGCATTTCTATGGCTTAGAGTGACACTTACTATATTTCCAAGAACACATTCCTGATTCTAAAACGATTTGTAGTTTCTCTGTGTTCTCAGGCCCTGCTTCGATTGATAGTTCTACGAAATGTATATTCAACGGACCCGACCCATTGATTGGGTAATTGTTTTTTTGCGCTTGATCGATCAGAGTCAGTCGGTTAGAAAGTGTTACATAACTGCCTGCTAGTGCTACGGGGGAGCGGAGTGGAATTGTTTGTATATATGTATGCGCTATAGGCTCACCTGCATTCCCGTCTCGCGCAGGTGCTCGTTGACCCAGTTGCGGAATGTGTTTGCCTGAATCTCCACCCACAGATCCTCGTTGCCTCGGATGTTCATACCCTTGGCGGCGGTGCCCTCGGGACTGCGGGCCACCAGGCCGGCGTGGGTGATCTTCTGCGTCTCGGTGCTGCCATCGGAGTTGTGCTTCAGCAGCCCCGCATGCGTCACCTTGGCGCCCTTTATGTCCTTGACGTCCATCGTGGCGCTCTTCTCACTCACAGCACGTGTCACTGCACTTCACAGCTCGGCCCGTACATATGTACAGGTGTAACTCTCGTTCAAACACTGGTCGGGGATAAAATGGTCAGAAGAATTGATCAGACGCGACTCGGTTTCAGTTTTAGTTTTAGTTTCGGTTTCAGTTTCAGTTTCGTTTCGTTTGCACACGCTCGCAGCTCGAAGCGGACTGTTTTAGCCGCAGCCTTAGTTCGATCTGCGAGCGGGGCTGCTCTCTAGGCCTGGCCAAAACAAACCATGACGTCATGGCCAAAGCTCAAAGCTTTAGCTTCAGAGAGCAGCAGCAGCAGCGGCAGCAGGAAAAAATGCGGGGGGGTTCCACCAGAGCGAATGTATGTGTGTGTGTGTGCGAATATCTCTGAATCTGGCTATAAAGTAAAACTGGTTTCGTCGCTTCCAAGCCAAAACGAAGCGGGCGAAAAGGAAAATTGAATACAAAAATAACAAACAACAAAAAAAAGAGTCTGAAAAAATAACAGAAATCACTTAGTTTGGAATTTCGCCGCAGCAAAAGCGAGCAGATCTGGTGGGCAGCGACGCCGTTGGATGTGGATGTGGCGGTGGCTGAGGCTGAGGCTGAGGCTGCGACTGCGAATGTGAATGTTGACGTTTGAGCAAGTCTTTCACAAAACGCCACGCCAGAAGGCCAGCAGCAGCAGCCAACAGCCAACAGCCAACAGCCAGCGTGTGTGTAAACGTGGGAGCCGCGATGATAATGATTGTAATCACAATCGCAATCACAGTAATGAAATCTGCCACGATCAATTGTCAATTGTTCGCCTGTTTTCACTTGTCGCACTTTTACCTTAACAATTTGTGCAAACCGAAAGTTAGACAAGCACTCGCTAACAAATCGAAATTTTAAGTTGGCTTTAAGCCACACACACACCGTGTCGCGAAGACAACGAGGCGTCAAAAGACTGTCTTGCCGACTTAATTGTAGGAAATCCGGTTGCGTTTTCAACAAGGCAGCCAGCTAACCAGCTAGCACATATATCATAGCATGTCCAGTTCTGAGCCAGGCCTGGTATGCAGATTTCCAAATAGTATTTATTGACAAACACTTTTTCGTAGAGCTAAAGGTAAACAACTCTGGGATGACATCACTCATCATCACTTGCTGCTGCCGAGCACAAACGATGAGTTGTGACTTGAACACAGGCCATACAGGAGAGTACAGAGGAAAAAAGAAATATCACCGAAATTGGTCATCGATTCAGGCATTTTTTGTAAGTCAATAATACCCTTAAATGTGGCAGATCCGAGAAATATTTAAGAAACGTGAAATGAATATTTTTATGAGATCATAAAGCTACAAACTGAAAGCTCTGCGTTGTATTTAATTTCTTTGTAAAAGGATTTAAACAAAGACTTTATCTTCTTTCTAATGAAGTGTATCAGTCTTTTATCAAAAATTATATCAATCTAGAGAATCCTGCCAGCTTCATAATGCTTTAGGTAAATTCCAGAGTGATCATAAAATATTTTTAATGTGATTAATACAATTATTTTTCGTTTTGTTTTCCGGCCCAAAAAGGAATCATGTTTTTTAAATGACTAAACAAGCCATTGTTATTTTTCTCTCAGTGAAAAAACTGCGTTGTATTGCATAAATTAAGTGCCGGGGGACAGCAAAAAAAAAAGTATAAATAAATGAATTGCTCCTCCAACTTATGAGTGATCCCGGGGCTGATGTCATCTACTGACACTTGACATTGGCAATGAACCTAATTAGTTGCACTCTCCATCACTCGCCGCTGGAGTGGAATGAGCCCCGCGCCTCGCCGTGTTCTATATATTCAGCTCGAGGCAAGGTCATGGGAATGGGCAAAGTAATGGTAATGATACTATGGCAACAGGAGGGGAATGTCTCTGACGCACTGACCAATTTGCAGGCCAGTTTGCTTAGTTGGTCAGCAGTGAGCAAACATCGAAAGTGTTGTCGAGAGCGGGTCGTGACTAAAATTGGTAGAAGAGGGCAGAGCGAACACACCTAGTTTAGGGAATTACGTAATTCCCGAATATCGTGGCACTGGCACTGGCACTGGATATCGGTGTATGTATGTATATATATATTGGAGTATCTATAACACAGAATGCGATGTGCACGTAGGTGTCTGGCATTTTTACACTTTTCGATTTGTTTGCTGTCCGAATATATACGCTTTTTGCCTTGCCCCAACCCACACGATCAGCGAAATCTCAGAGTCGTCGTCGTCGTCATCGGGCCGCCACCCACATGGCGTGGTTCAACGCCTCGTTCTAGACGTGGGTGAGATTTCAAGTTTGATTTGTGCCAAAACCGAGCAGCGCCAAATGGCCATTGATTTCTCAATGATTCTCAAGTGAGATTCTACAACTCTGTTTTGAGCTAAGCTCCAAGCTGTGGGAATATATATTTGGCTAAATGTTCTATGACAACGTCATTAACTTTGAAATATATGAGACTAACTGGAGTGGAGGTGAAGCCCATAATTATGTTGATGGATGGTTAAAGAATTTACTATAAAATGCTCGGATGTTCTCAGGTAGATCTGTTTGAGAAATGAATGGAGTGTGTGTAAATCAATTTGAAGCGGATTACCGAGGGGGTTTTAGTGAGTCTGGAGCTTTATTTTTACTGCCTGATGTATATTTATTAACAGATCTATTAAACCCCATTAATCAGCTCATATATCAGTTGAAATGCTTCCTTTTAATGTATTAACTTTGCAATTACTACCGCTATTTTCAATGTTAGTTCATTGAAGCCTGAAATGGGGGTCTTGAACTTCATCAGACTAGCAGACGTGGGCCATTAGTTGCTGTTTGTTGTATTACATATTCTATTTCCTGTTGGCCAAATGCGTTTGTAACACTTGCCACGCCTCAAAGCCAAGCGATGGCTCATTAGCGCATGCTTCTATGGCCAACAAGCGTTTATTTTTGGCAACATTTTTATAGCTGTTCGTCATAAATAGAAAAACACTCCAGGCGGCACATGTGCACGCATACAGACACCCTAGCCGTGCCTCTGTAGGTTTTAGGGGGCGCTGCCAAGTTTGTGTCTTAAGTCTTTTGATTACGCGAGGCATGGCCAGAAGGTGTTTGTGCCTTCAGTCTCTTGATTAATGCCGTTAGGCGTCGCCAAAGCGCAGCCAAGCCAAACCTTCTTGGCGCGAGTGAGTGCGCGTTCTATTGTTTTTTAATTTTTGCCCATTACTCTGCCTCGTTTATTCGCCTAAAAGCCGCCGCAATTACAATTGGAAACAGTGGAAAGAGGTTTCTTTAGTTTTTAAGCCAGCTATAAAAAAAAAACCAATCGAAGAGCCAAGAGGCTACGGAAAAACCAGATTCAGATTCAGCCCGAGAGACTCAGACTCAGATTCAGATTCGCTTTCGGTTTTGGTTTTAGTTTTGTTTGTTGTTGTTGTTGTTGTCTTTTCGCTTCCCCTCGCATTCGCCTATTATGCAATGGGCTAGGCCAAGATATCTGAATCTGAATATCTTATAACTGCGACTTTTGGTATTTATGCTTTTCACACGGCCAGCGCCGTTCACGTGTTTAGCACAAATTCCACTCGCAAGTATGTATATGTATATACTTATAAATACACTCATATATCCCCTCTAATTTAAGCAGCAGCTAAAAAATTAGAACAACGCTCGCAGCACGCAAAGTCGGAGAAAAAGACAGCAAAATAGAGTCGAAATTAAACACAAAGCGAGCGAACAGCGAGGCACATGAAGATCCATAAAAAATATGTAGTTAACGTTAGCGTTAGACGACGGCGGGCATCAGAAGTTTATTAAAAAATGTCGGAGGGGGCGCAGCACACAGCACAGTACAAGCCAGTAGGTACGAGAGAACGCTTATAGCCGGAGTTTTGTTTTGTTTCCCTTTTTTTTTTTTGGCACTTGTTGCTTACACTTCTTCGATTCGCTTTCGGGCACAAGAGGAAATTGGCGTTAAAGTTAAAAAACACGTCCAGCGCGCACGAGTGGCTCACAACGACTGGCAGCAGGTACGGAGCCATGGAGCCCATGGATCCGTTCGAGCCAAAAGCTCTCGCCGCGGAGCTTCCACTGGAACTCAGGCAGAGTTTTCGAGTCTGGAATCCAGCAGCTACGTCACCGTTGCGATCTCGGCTTGTTTTGTTTGGCCGTTTTTGTTTTGGGCTCTCAATTCGCTCACGTTGCTCGGTTTCCGCTTACCAAAGTTACTTTTTAACGTTCTGGGGCCTCAAGTGTTGGCCTAATGGACTCGACTACTCACTCAACCAGCTCGTTAATTGCAGGCGTCGGCAATGCGATGAGTGTGTGGTTTTGGCTTTGCCTTTTGTAATTGAACAATTTTGCGGCTCTTTCTCAGATCTCATTGATTACGACATGCATCGAGTTGCATCGATGGATCGATGGATCGCCGGATCGATGGATGAGTCGTTGGATTTCCCCCGCTTCCAATACCCCTGCCCTGGGGGCAAAAAACGAAAAGCACGATTTTCATGTATTAAGAATTTCTTGTTTTGTTTTTGATTTTATTTGTATTTCAGTTTTTCTTTCTGCGCTTTTGTTGATCTTGCTTTATTTTATAATTTTTCATTTGTTGTTTACCCTTATTTGTTGTAAGATTACAGAGTTGTTCAGCAATGTAAACGGCTTTGAAACTCTCTCGCACGATAAGCTCGATTTACCTGCTGCAAATCGGGGGCCTTTTCTGATCTGATCTGATTTTTTCCTAAGTGACCGCTTAAAAAATGCCTTTACTTGCCTTGGATGAGATGATCTCTTGTGGGAGAACTTTGCTTCTTCGCTCTGTGAGTTAGCTATGAATGCTGAATTAATTTACCGTTTTGTTAGCTCTTATAAATTAATTAATTTATAGTAAAAATAAAGCTATAAATGTTCTTGTTTTTTGTTTTCTTTCACATAGATTGCAATGCATAAAATAATGTAAAACCTATAATTATGTAAGCCATTCAAACTCGCCATCATCTTCATCAACAACAACACAACCGAATCGATGTAGTTCCTTGTATTATACGTTCAATATAACAAATAGATATATATGTCTATACACACGCACTGCTCTAACGGAAAACACTGGGAGAAATCAGGGGGAATAATAAGTCTAACAAACGACAGAGAGTGTCCTGTTGTGGTATTTAAGCGTGCTAATAAGCCATAAAAATGTAATGTTAATTTAGTTATTTATATTCAACTTTAACTTTGGCAATAATTGGCTAACTAAAGAACCGAAATCTCCGCGATAAGTCCTGACAAGTTCTGGCGTTAGCTTTCATTTAACGCTCTCCTCTTGTTCCTGGTTTAAGCCTTTGTCTTAGATGAAACCCCATTTTGATGTTTATTGTAATTATTAATTAATTTGTTAATTAATCCGTTATATGATATTCCAAAAAGTAATTAGGTTGAAAAATATGAAAAAAGAAGAAGGATTTCCCTCTATTTTTGCTCACTAGAAAATCGAAAATGAAGTAAATCTAAGTGGAATCCTAACAAAATTTGAGTTCAAGTTTTTGGCCTATCCTTGGTTGGCATGAAATGAGTTTCGTTCCAGTTTCCAGTTTCCAGAACCCGTTTCCTCCGGCAGATACTCAAACGTATCCGTGCTCTCCTTTCATTCTGTAAAGTTAAGAATCTTATTCGATTTAGCTATATAATTATTAGATTTTCCTTATCAACCCAGCTTTTGGTTTTGTAGATGCTTTTCTTTTGTTTGTTTGTTTGTTTGTTTCTTTTTGCTTTCTTGGAGTTGACACTGAACAATTTTCATAAATGATCGCGATTCGATTTCTGGTTTTTGGTTTTTGGTCTTCTCTGGTACACATCTAATGGTATAACTAGGTATAACTAGAGTTACAGACTAAGCTAATTCATTCTTCTCATCGCAGGCCCCATATTATGGGGATTCTTGAACTGCGTTCTGTGTTCTGCTACAGAACCCTCTCTTGGCTTAATTAAACTGTGTTTTTTTTTTCTTTTGTTTTCTCAACTACAATCTTCAGCATTGGTTTTGGCTCTGGGGGTTTTAGGGGCAACTAACTAAAGTTCAATACATTTAGACCTTTAAACTTTTACCATATCTTTATCTTTATATATATAATTTAGATATATGACCATATACGACAGTAGTACAATATAATATTGCATTAAAAGTGGTTTCCTTTTTAACTGATCTACTCATTTATGTTGGGCTTTTATTAGTAGTTTAATGTTTATAGCTTTATCTTTCGAGTTTGCCTCTTTCTTTCATTTTTATAATCATTAATATAGTTTTGGTTTTGCTTTTGGAGTGTGTGGTGTATGCTCTGGCAGTTCTTTTCCAATAGTACAAATATTTTGCAAATATTCACTTAGTTGTCCATAAATTGTTTATGCATTATTTTCAGTTTTAAAGTAAATCGTTTCCCATATACACATCTAGTAAATTTTCATGTTTTCCTTTTTGAATTACAATTAGCAAATATTACAATAGATATATATATATTTATATGTATTCATTTGTTACACTCATGAGTTAAAGTAAGTTTTTAGTTATTTCTTCGGATGATCTCTATACTTGGTTAATGCTAATTGGAGTTCCTAGAGCGAAGGTATTTACAATGGGATTTTCGAGTACCCGTTTCGTGTTTGGTTGAGTAACCTTTTAAAAAGTAGCGAAGAGCGTCTAGGCCTAATGATGTTCTCTATATAAATCTCGAAACTATTTCTGATTTCTCATTTCTGATTTCTGATTTGAGTATGGAAAAAGTGTGTTAGGGTTACAAGTTGTGGTTCGGGAAAAAGTTCTCTCGGAATATCTATTAAAGCTCTTCCGATCTCTGGCGCCGCCGCCCAACTCATCCAATTACAATATTCTATTGATCTGAGTGGGTCTCCACATCTCTATATATTTACAACGTTGGCTTGGCGCGTTTTAAACATGTTTTCCTTTGGCAGTGCCACCTTTGGGTATTTTCTGTGGTGTCGCGTGATCATAAGAGATATTAATTGCACATCTTGGGGGCTATCTGGCCATCACCTCTGCATCCTCCCCTCTCTATCTCTCCTCTCCTCGTTCCCTCGTTCCTGTGCCCTAAAGCGAGCAGTACTTGGCACAGGTCTGAGTCCCCGGCTCATTTTCGAGTGATCGCCTCTGTTCCTGCATGGGCATAGGCTCCTCCCGGTCCCCGGCTCGATCCTCCTGCCGCTGTATAGCTGCTGCTGCTCCTGGTCATGGTCATGGTTTATTCGTTAGTAAGGCAATTCGGGATGCATGCACAACACACACACGAACACAGATTGAGAGTAACACACACACATAACAAAGAGAGAGAGAGAGAACACACAAAGGACGATGGTGGTAAGAGACAGATAGAGAGGTGGAGGTATTGAGGGGCGAGATTTAGATGCGATATATGATGCGGTTTAATGATGGCGCCCTCTGATGATCCTCGCCAGCCTTTTGGGGATGCAGTCAGTTGTCAGATGATGATCGATGATGATCGTGGAGTCATGAGGAACATGATATGTACACCATACCGATCGCCTGATGGGGCAGCACGCTCCCGTGTTATATGATACTCTCTCTGTTCCGTTCCAGCTCCTCGGTCTCGTTCTCGGGATCCACGCTCGATGTGGACGAAACGCCGCAGATCTGCATCTCGATCTCGGCCAGCCGATTCTCCAGATCCCACTGCTGTTGCGACAGCTTCGTATTCAGAGCCTGATTCTCCGACTCCACTGTATGCAGTCGTTCTCTCAGCCGCTTGATCTCATCCTCGAGAGCTTCGTGGGAGCCCAGTAGTGGCGTGGTCCCGCCCCCAGCTCCCACCACTCCCGCTCCATAGCACTCCAGCTGCGAACTGGAGTCGCATATGTGACCTGGCCGGTGGCAAATTCATAGCTTATGCTGTAGTCTCTCATCAGATTTAATCTTCTATGATGCTCTTACCTGTGTGACTTGGCTGCGATTGGGGTCTTATTGAGTGGTGCGAGGTGGCTCGGCTTCGTGGTCGCTCCTCAGACCCATGGGCACTGGGGCTAACCGATCTCGGGGAGTCTGTGGCCCTGGCCAGGCGGTCGGCATAGCTGCGGGGACTTCAAGGATAGAACATTAGTTAGGCAGAGTTAAGCCGGGCAGGAATATACCAAGGAATAGGAAATAGCACATCGAATACTACCTCATATTTAGACGTAAAACAAACTACTTAATACATTCCTCCTGAAGTGCTATACCGGAAACCTGGCTATGGAAGCTCACCTGTATCCATGCGACTGTGAGGACTGCTGCGTGGACTCCTGCCTATGTGGCAGGTGCTGCTGCTGGGCCGCCTGATGCTGCTGTTGCTGCAGCTGCTGCTGCTGGAGCTGCTGTTGGTGCTGCTGGAGCTGCTGGTGGTGGTGCATCGTCGCCGGTGGCAACCACATCTCCTCGAGCGAAGTGCGGCCACAGCTCTCGACTAGGCCCGGCGTCGACTGGCAGCGACCCATGGCAACTACATTAAAGTATTTGACTGTGTTTTTAAATCAAAATCGTTCACAACCGGAAGCGGACGCAAATGAAATCGATAAACGAAAAAGGCAGAAGGAGAGACGGAAAGACGGAACGGAAGGCGAAACAATCGAATCGTGTTATTCTGGGGCAATCGTATTCGTATTCGTATCTTTGAATTTCGGGTGGTGTTTGTTTTGGGGGCGGCAGGAACGGCGGGGATTCGATATTGGACTGGCATAATACTGTGTGGTTGAGTCGGGGAGGAGGGGGCAGGAGGCAGGAGACAGGGAGCAGAAAACAGGAGACAGGACAGAGGACAGAGGACACAGGGCAGGGAAGCAAATAAGACAAGTGGCTTTACCTTTCTCCAGCGGTGCCTTCTTGTACTTCTCCAATCGCTTGACGGCTATCGACTCCAGACGAACACGCGCCGCCGGATACTCCTTCAGCACGTCCCACATGTCCTTCTTGCTCAGGACGAAGAGGTCACTGTATCCCACCGAGCGAACGCTGGCTGTGCGTCGGTTGCCTGTTTTTGTTTCGCATCGTGAAAGTTGCCAAAGCAAATGTTTGCCAACGCAAAGAGAAAAGTTTAATGGTCTTGCAAAAAAGCATTTCCCGGCTTCGAGTCGCTGTGTTCTTCGCTGTGAGTGCTTGTGTGTGTGTGTCTGTGTGTGTGTATATCTGTGTGTGTCTATGTGTGTCTTTCGATTCTTCTTGTTGACTTGGCCGCACAAAGACATTAAAATTGCATGCCACACAATATGGATGGAATGAAAGGTCGGACCAGAAAATAGACAGAGCCAAGCTGTATTTTATCTCTCGGCGAGTTAATATTAAATTGGAATCAGCGGCAGACATGTTTTGATTAAAATCCATGGAACAACATTTAGGCTTAGGATAGAAATAATTAACTAAATATATTTTTAGATCGAGAAAACAAATATTTAAAGAAGATGTATTATATTTAATTCGGGTTTAAGATGTATTATATTTAATTCGGGTTTAACCCAGAAAGCACTAGGGTTTTATAATCACTTTAAAAGGTGTCTAAAAGTAAGCAAGGATATGCTTAAGACTATAAATTCAGATCTAATTTGTTATTTTTATGATGACACATTTTGTAGCCTTGTTTTAGACACCTTTTAAAGTAATTTCAAAATGCTAGTGAGTTCTGTAGCAACCCCTCAAGGTGCAGCATCCCGTGCGGTTAATTAATTAATTTTAATAATTAATTTTAATAATTTAATTTTTTGATTTAGTCTGTAAGTATTTTAAATACTTTAATTCAAGGCCTGACTCTATCCCTTTGTAATTATATTAATATAAAATATGATTACTTAGCAATTGTAGAATTTTATTCCATTTATGATAAGTCAAATTCATATTAATACTATTCCTGAATACTATTCCTGTCCAAACTTGTATTTACCATTTTTCCCTTTAATATTTCCACCAAGTTCCAAGTGAGTGACATGCAATTACAGCAGCTCTCTGCTAACGAGAAGAATCGCTTGCCAAGTGTATAAGTGTGTGGCTGGTGTCAATGGGTCGTATACTTAATGTTAATTACACAACTCTCAATACAATTACGTGTAGAGAAACGTTTAAATTACGTCCAGGCAAAGCAATACAACAACAACATCGACTCAGAGACAAATATATATAAGTAGATAGAGAGAGACAGATTAAAATATAGAGACAGAGACAGGATAGAGAGCGACTAACTAGCGTAAGAAATTGCATTTCAGTGCGAACTCCCTTTAGGCAAATCTCACCGTTGATCGAACACGAATGGACCCGGGTCCAGAATAATGCTTTTAAATCATGCACAAACACAAAGGCACTTTAAAACAATTCGATTTCGCTTTGTGTCTAGAACTGGGCTACTTAGGGCTGGGCTTTCGAGGCGTACAACTTTCGGGCCGCCTTAACTTTTGTCTGCAAATTGAGTTGGCAACAACTCCTGCCGTGCCCCAAACTCAATTAGCCGCCGCTCACGGTTCATGGCTCACGATTCGCGGTTCCCAGCGATGGTGTTGACGCCTTGGCGTATGCAACTCACAGATATCCCTCACATGCAGCTGAACACACCACAAACACACACATTCCCTAGTTAATTATGACCGAGGCAGGGCAGCCGAATCAACTTCACAGTTGGCTGGGCCTTACAACTATTATATGTGAAATTAAAGTGGCGTTTACTAGGTTTTTTTTACCGATTTTTATCCCAAACGCAACCACAATTATTGCGTGAGTTTTTATAGGATCCCTACAATAAAAATGTCGGGAACAATTAAATCAAGAGGGAGCTGGCGAGCGACCCGTGTGAGTGCATGCAGGTGCTATAATTGCATTTGACATTCATTAATTTCTCAACCGCGTGAGGGGGCGAGGGGCGTGGAGTGCCATAAAAATTTCGTTGCACACTCTTAGGGCAGCAAAAAACCAAAAAATAATACAATATGAACAGTTTAAAGTGGCGGAGAACGAAAATTGTATTTTCCATATGACAGGTATTTATAAATTAAAATGTAAATTCTATAAATATGGTTTCGAGTGCTCTGTGCGGGGTTGGTTGTGGGTGCTATATATGCAGTTAGTGGAGGGATCTCTAAACTATAGTTCTGGGTTCTGTTCGGACTCCGGTTAACACTTATTATAGACAATTACACATTCCACAGATATAGAGACACAGAGAGAGATACGTTGTATGCTTTCTAGATTGTGTAATATTATAGTAAGGTGGTGTCGTCTGTTGATTGATTAATAGATTTTCTTTCGTTTTTGATTTTCTGGGGGAAGGTTGTTGTAGTAGTTACGTTATCGTTATTGTTCCGCCTGTCGCACTAAAACGGGATATTTACCAAGTTCTTTACCTGCGGTGCCCATATTGAGTATACTAATCTCGCCAAAATAGGAACCGGCCTTCAAGGAGGCCATCACCGTCTTTCCATTGTCGGCCACCACCTGCAATCGTCCTCGATTCACAATGTACATCTCCTTGCCCACCTCACCTGCCGAAGAGCAATTCAAGTGGTAAATGGGATATTAGGGAGGGTATTAGGGAGCAGGAATCAGGAATCAGGAACCTACCCTTTCTGCAGATGTAGTCGCCGGGCGAGAAGAGCACCGGCCTCAGGCGTAGGACCAGTTCGCATAGGAAGCCGGCCTCGGTGTTTTGGAAAATCTCCACCCGCTTAAGTGTATCTAAATGGACGTTAATTGCTATTTCAGCCTGCCAAAAGGAAAAGGGAGATCGGAATCAGTATCGTCATCGGTATCGGTATAGATTTCGCCTTCGAGGTAATGGACAAATCGTGTTCCGGCAGCGTACTTACCTTTAATTTATCAGGAAGACAGGACACGGCGCGCTCCTCGTCCGAGCATTTTTGCGTGAGCCACAGGTAATCGAACCATTTGATGACCTTCACCTGCAGATGATTCGGCACACGTCGCATCCGCATGTACGTCTTCACGCCGTCCAGCTTGGCTGAAGGACGAGAAAAACCCAAAAAAAATAACAGAAAATATATATAGAACAGAGAAGAGGAGAAATAAGAGGGGGAGGGCAGGGAGAGTAAAATGTTTTATTTGTATTTGCTGAGGATTTTCCTGGAAATGGATACGCGACTGGCATACAAAGTGCGTGGAAATTAGGGGTTCCTGTACAATGGGGTGTACAGCGAAAATAATTGCCAGCAAATTTTGTTGTGTTCGATGTTTCAGATAAATTGCAATAAATTATAGGAAATGTAAACTCTAGCCTTGCTAGAAGTATTTGTTTAGCTATTCCTGATAAATGAAAGCCACGGCTTCCTATCACATCTAGATATATTCCTTTAAAGTTGAATATTTTATAGCAAATTTTGTTGTGTTCGATGTTTCAGATAAATCGCAGTAAATTATAGGAAATGTAAACTCTAGCAATCCTAGAAGTATTGGTTTTGCTATTCCTTATAAATTAAAGCCACGGACTCCAATCACATCTAGATATATTCCCTTAAAGTTGAAAATTTTATGGAAGCTTATTTAAAGTGTAATTAAATCTTTATCACATAATACCCTGGAAAGCATCCTTTCTGTTCTTATTATATTTTTCCCACAGTACTTGGGCTTTGCCCCTTAATCGGTCAATCAAGAAGGTCCGCATAAATTTGTAATATAGGGCTTTTAGCTGTCCGACAGACTACTGCGGGGCTTAAGTCCTGACCGGCGCACCTGGCGTATGCTTGATATTGATTACTGAAACCCCCCGCCCGGAGCGGGCTTCTGTTTAGCCAGCAATTAACAATCCCTCTCCTGTGTCGGATGAGCACGCACAAAGCCACCACCGAAAGGAACTGACCACATCTATCGGTGGCTTAGTGGAGCAGCCCGGACTGCAGCCACTGCAGCTTAACAATGAGCGATGCTTGCTCGCTCGATTGGCCATATCTGGGGAAAGTGGAGCGTTCCCAGTGACCGGGAACCGGGAACCGGGGTAAGACAGGCCAGGACAGGATACTCGACTCTGTTTGAGCAATATTGATGACAACTGGCTTTTGTTTCTATGTAGAAATCGCACACGCGCCCGGACCCACTGCACTGCCACTCCCTCCCAACCACGAGCTGGATGCGAGTCATCCCCGAGTTCGATAAGAGGAAATTAAATCTCTGGGCTCGTCAGTGGTAACAAATATTGACACAATTTGTCGTCGGCGGTTGCCGGCGGGGAATGAAAATGCGAGAGTGGAGAGTGGAGTGATGGCTGATGCTGAAACAGGTGGAACTCGACGCAACTCAACGCAACTCGACTGAATCGGACTGAGTGCTGCTGCGTCTTTTGTGTTTGCTCGTGCAAACATTTGAAAGCCAACTGACAAACAGGCAAACAGATTGAATACAAATAAATACCCAGTTACCAGGCCGGAGGGGGCCTGGCCAACAAGGACATCATCTATAATGCAATCAATCGCCAGCTCCCTAGCTTTCTAGAGCTCCTCCTAGCTCTCCGAGCTCCAGTTGTCCCTGTTGGTCATTTGTCATCTCTCAATTGTTAAATGTCCTTTGTTGTCCAACTCAAATTTCACTTCGCTTGTCTAATAAGATTGCAGCCAAGGGATTTCTGGGCTGCGCTATAATGGAATATTTTCCTGGGCATTTTATATATTTAAAAAAACAAGCTTGCGACTGATAATTTTTCCAAAATGTAAATATACCGATTTAATGACCCAAAAATGCGTATACGTGATGTTTTCTTAACAGCATAGTTTGGCCAATAATTAAATGAGAACCAAATGCCGTATATTTTCCGATTCGCCATTAAAATTCCAATTATATAACAATAAAATATTTAAAATTATTAAAAAAAAATTTTTTGGCCAATTTTTGAAAATTTGATAAGGGGTTACATCATTAAAATTGTCAAAAATTGGCAAAAAATGTATTCTTTTAAATTTCCAAACTAAATATGCAGATCAATAAACCAAATTAAAACTTACATAGGAAAGCTTTCCGAATTGATATTAAGGCTGTTTTAGCTTAATTGTGGTTATTTTTAAATGCCACTTGTCCATAAAATTAGGGTATTAAAATGCCGACTAAAAATGCGTATCTTTGAGGTCTTCTTGAGAGCATAACTTGGTCAAAAATGAAATTATAGACAAATGGCGTATATTTTCCGATTTGCCGTTAAAAGCTTAAATATTTAGCAATAAAATACTTGAAAAAATAAGAAATAAAATTTTGGCCAATTTTTCAAAATTTTATAAGGGGTTACATCATTAAAATTGTGAAAAATTGGTTAAAAATTTATTTTTTTTATTTTCCAAACTAAATATGCAGATTAATTAACAAAGTAAAAACTAGCATGGGAAAGCTTTCCGATTTGAAATTAAGGCTGTTTTGGCTTATTTATGGTTATTTTTAACACTCATATTTCCAATAATTTGGACGTAAATATTACTTAAAGACCCAAAATTGCGTTCAGGTCATACAACAAGAAGTGCTTAGCTATTTTTATCATACGAAGTAATTTCCTAATGATGATTTAAGTCTTTTATGTCAGCTAGTTAGACATGACCTAATTTAAATTGGATATAATCAGCTTATAAGCTGTATGTCCTGCCCTCCTGATGACGTTCTATGCCATGCTGGCTCTCTTTATGCCATGTTCCTATTTGAGATACTTTTTTCCTGCCCTGTGGTCCCAGGCAAAGTGAAAGATTATTGAATGGCAGTGTCTGCCTCTTGGCAGCCATTACAAACACATATCGGATGTGGATAACGATAGGAATGGGGCACACACGATGCAGCCCGCTCTCCTGCCTCTGCTCCAGCTCCAGCTCCTGCTCCTGCCTCTACTCCTGCTCCTGCCCCTGCTCCTGCTCCTGCTCCTGCTTCTGCCTCTGCTCCAGCTCCTGCTCCTGCCTCTGCTCCTGCTCCTGCTCCTGCTCTAGTTTTTAACCAGCCTTTCAATGATACTACGAGAGAGCCATGCAAAATTACAGCGATTTTTATTGCGGCTTGAATGCTTGAATGCATTCGACACTCGCTCGCCATTCGTCCATTGAATTTTCCCAACCATTTTTGCTGGCACGTCCTTTTGCGGGTTTTTGTTACAATTGAAAATCAATCTAAATATTAATTGCATATTCCATGGCAGCGCCATGGTAAAAATAAACAAATAGAAGAGTGAGCCTGCAGCGGGGCTCGTGGCTCTCGTATTTCGTGTGCGGTTGTTGGCTCAGTAATTGCGGTTGCCATCGATAGACTAGACTCCTCTGGTTTCCACTCCCTGTGCCTGTGTGTGTCTCCCATCTTGGTTTTCGGTGTTTTTAGAAATTACTCGAGCTTTAATTCCTTTGCTTGCTCTGTGGCTGAACGGAGCTTATCCTGTTTCTCCGTTTCGTTTCGTTTGGTTTCACCTCGTCCTGGCTGGCCTCCCCTCTTCCATTTGGTTGCATTTTGTGAGCAAAATTTAATTTGCCATTTTTTGCCCCCAAGTCACTTGGCTGCGTTAGCCAAAAAAGAAGCAAACGACGCCGCATTCCATGATGATGATGATGATGATGATCGGGAGGAGGGGTAAAAAAGTGCATTTGGCTTCGCAATTCTGCTTATTTCTTATTTATTTCTCATTTTATGCTCTGCTTCGCCTACAGTTGCCCCGGGCGAACTTTGATCTGCTTCTGTTGCAATTTTCGTGGCGCAAAAGGAGGTCGGGAGGTCCTTGGGTGTCCCAGTGTCCCAGTGTCCCAGTGTCTGTGTCACCTCAAACTAGGCGCTGCTGCAGCTTCCCAATAATTACATTTTCCATTTTCTGACTCGACTTTTGTCTCTCACAACCACTGACAGCCGAGGACAATTGCCGCCAAAGGATCAACCGCAGACAGGAGTCAGGCCGTGTGTGTGTGTGTGTGAGCACTTGAAAGAAATCTGGGTGCAAAAGTTCAGGCCATTGTCTGGCAACAAACTGCAGCAGCAAGGGGAGGAGGGGATCCCGCACAAACAGTAAATATGCGTGACAAAAACTTGTTCTTCCTGCGCGACTCCCACTCCCACACAGAGTCCTGGTCTTTTCATAAAAACGCCACACACAAAACACCCCCCAGACCTCCAATCCCCGCCAGAAATATGAAGAAACGGCAAGGGAGTACTGTGTGGGGTCGTGTGTTAGCCAAGTGAAAATTGCAAACTAACTAGAAACCACTTAAGAGCCAAGCTGATGTGTTATGCCAAAGACGGAAGTTGTGCTCCGTGGGACGCCAGGAGGTCGCCACGACACAGGACAGGAGACAGGACAGAAGTCAGGGAACAGGTCCCAGAACAATGGCCCCCAAATGGGAGTTGCAAAGCTCTCTGCTGGCTGCCTGTCTGGCTGGCTGCCTGGATGACTGCCTGCCTGGATGGCTGGCTGCCCGGCTGGCATTTGCTGAATGCTCACAGGAATCGAAAGGAATTGTCTGCGATTATCACCACGAGTGCAGGGAATCCTTGCCACAATTCAAAGCGAATGAGTCCTAATGGACTTCAGCGCTTTCACCTGCCATTCCATTTGGATTTTCACTAAAATTTAGGGGAAAAATATTATGGATTTTACAGAGTTTACTGAACATCAATATGAACTTCATTGGGGACTTATTTTTTTGTGGAATAATATACTCTGAAAGTTCATTTACTTTTTATTAAAAGAGCTAATAACTATAAAGGGTTCTGGGCGAGTTTACCACCAAATATAATAAGTTATTAAGTCTATAATATTAATACTTAAACTCTTAATTGGTAAAGATAGAAACAATTTTAAGAAGCTCTTGAAATCTTTGACTGTTTTCTGTTTCTAGGATATTAAATTGTGGGAATATTAAAGCTTTTTTTAAAGCTTTGGCTTTTTAATTATTTTTAGAAGATTTTTTAAATCACAAGTGAGTTAAACCGCGCTTGTTACACTGTTCTATAGTTAAACTAGATAATTAGTTCATAGAAAACTGTTTTAAACTTTTGTTCAGGTAATTAAAATTCCCTAGAGACTTATGGCAAGCATTTCCGGCCCCTGGAAAATATTCCAACCCAAAGGGCCAGAGATATAGGGCTTCCCTGCACCTCCGTAGCTATTCCAATGTCAATTTCAAGAGGAGAGGCAATCTGGCCCCGGATTTTTGCACCTTAATTATGCATTTACCGCTGCTGGTGCTTCCACAGCTGCTGATGAATCCGGACCCCAGTCCTGATGTTTTCTGTGTGGGGCGAAGGAACAACAAACAATGGCGGCCAAGTGGCAGGATGCCGGAATGCAAGGAGGCGGATGATGGCCGAATGAAATGCTGGCGATGGATTTATTCAGGCGGTAACTAAAAATAAATGCGGCGAGCACCTCTCGCAGCTTGCAATAACAATGCGCATGCCAGCTGCATCGGGCGGAGGGCTTGGCTGGTGGTGATGGCGATGGTGATGCTGTTGAAATCCTTGGGAAATTCGCCATTCAAGGATAATGGTATACTTTGCCCTTAAAGAGCAGCTACATGCCGTGGCAACACCAACAGCAAAAGCTGCTGGAAAAAACTGGCAAGAGGGCCACAAGAACAACAAGAACAACAAGAACAACAGCGGGCATGTTCTAAAAATACGACAGTAAGTTGGTGTACATGCAGCTTAATGGGCGAAAGCGGCCACCAGCGGCGACTGCGTCTACGATATTGATTGGAATCCGCATATATATATATATCGCCACATACTCACACACGGTTACAGCTGTGGGGCATAACCAGAAGCAAACATAAACTCACACAAACGCAGGACATGGCTGTGGCAAGCAAAAGCAAACAGCGAAACGAACAACATACACAAACCAAGCTGAAAACACACACACAGAGACACACACACAAACCCCTCCCCTCGCCCCTCTCCCAGCGCACACACGCAGCCAGGGCGGGCAACTTAAAGTGGATAATGGACGTCGCTGCATCCCCCTTTCCCTTCCCTTCCTTTTCAAAAAGGACGAACAATAAAAAAAAAAAGGAAAAGAGGTATGGTCCAACTGACGAGGAGAGAGAGAGAGAGAGAGGCTGGGTAAATCGAAGAAAGCGATACCCTGGAAAGGTCTGCGTAAGTCCTTTGACAGCCTCTGGCCACTGGAATTCGTGGGATGTCCTGTTTTGAGTAGGATACATCTTATAGCTTCAAGAATTTTTCATGACATTGCCACTGGGAAAAAAAGTTCATCATTTGTTTTCATATTAATAGGAATTCTGAGTTTAATGCTAGTTGAAAAACTATATATATTATAGTATAGTATATATTCTATTATAGATATGATATTGAAGTTATACAAAAAACTAGTTACATTTTAAATAGTTAAGGGGACTATGGAGGATGTATTGTACATTCCGCAAAGAAATAACTTGGGAATTATAAGGACAAGAGATGAAATACTAATAGGGACCTAAGGGATTTTCTTATTAAGTTAAGTTTCCATAATAATATGTTTATATGTAATATATAGGAATTTTAGATTCAAGGATTCTGAGACTATGTATTGTTCATTTCTTTAAAAGAACTTGAGAATTATAAGGGCAAGAGAGGAAATACTAATAGGAACTTGAGGGATTTTCTTATCAAGGGACTAGCAATTTAAGTTTCCGTAATAATATGTTTATATGTAATATATAGGAATTTTAGATTCAAGGATTCTGAGAGTATGTACTGTTCATTTCTTAAAAAGAACTTGGGAATTATAAGGACTCTAAAGGCAGAATATAACTTGAAAAGCTTCTCCAGAAATACAGTTACTTTGTTTTCGGTAAACGAGATTTTAATTGTTTTCCCTCAGTGTGTGGAAAGGATATCGCCGGTTCCTGGGCCAATGTCGAATACTCGACGCGCGTTCTTGACTCAGTTCGTTTGCCTTTCGTCACTTCGCCGCGTTGCTATTTTTAGAGCCAGCATTGTGGCCGGGCAATAACAAAACAAAAACAATGGCAAAAGCAAGGACAAACGGCAACACTCTGGCCATTATGCATTTAGCAAGTCGAAACGAAAATGAAAACGCTTGGCTAAGGCACTACAAATCTTCTCTTCAGCCGAGCTGAGCTGCTGCCCAGCTGCAGCAATCCTTTGGATCCTTTGGCGGTGTTCCGTGCTTCCTGCTCCTGCTGGTATTTGTGCGTTTGTGTTTGTGTTTGCTTGTGCTGGCTTAAATTGAGCGCGTAAATTGTTTTAATTGCAAGGCCAAAAGGCAAGACCAGCAAGCCAGCCGGGCCACGCCAAGCGGACGTTAATTGTAAATGAAGACTGAGAGCATTTTACCGGCGAACATAGAACACACTCACTTTCACACACTCACGCAGGATACACAATGCAATAAATATTTAAAAACTAAATAAACCGAGAAATAAAATTGAAAAACTACAAAGGCACACACACGGGGGGCGATGATTCATGTGCAATCTGTCCACAGGCATCAATCAAGGTTCGTTGACAGTTTTGCTGACAGCGGGAAATTTTGCATAAAACTATTTACAATAACAATTACATAATGGCAAAGGGGACCTGGGCCACAGGGCGGGGCTGGGAATTTACATAATTTTAAATGTCAGTTTTTGAAAGCTGTTTGGACTTTTGCCAGGAAAAAATTCAATACAACAGCCTCCATACTGTGAGTGTCCTGAATGTGTGTCTGTGTGCAGGTTGTTTGCTTACAAGTGTGGGTAATAACACTGGAGAAAAATGTATTCTTTATATTTAAAATTCACTTAAAGTTTGTTTAAGTTGAAAATTGTAGGAAACTCGCAGAGAGAAGAGAGATGAGCCCAAGGGAATGCAATTAAATAGTATAGACTTGATTTGAGGTTTGAAATACCTTTAAAAATAGACCTAGAAGTAAGCAATAATTTTATTATTTAATCAATAATTTTATTGCTCACTTCTAGGACTATTATTAATATTTATTAAAAGTTATAATCCTATATTTTAAAATGTTGTTCCTTTGTAGCATACTTTTCCGGGCTTTCAATTGATGTAAAGTCATATATACATATGAGTACATATGAGTTTCCCCCCAACATTTGATTGTCAAGACCCCTTTCTAAGCCTTTCTCTCAGTGCACCTGCGTGAGTGTGTGAGAGTGCTGGTCGATTATCGCAAGCATTTGGCGAATGTGGCAAACTTTTGCGCTTGTCGGCGTTAACAAGCCACAGCCATGCGTTTAACTAAGCGTGAATGTAACAGTGTGTGTGCGTGTGTGATGTTAAGGAAGGAAGGGTAGGGGCTGAGGGGACTGGGGTGGTGTTTCCAGGGGCCAGGGGGAGAACCGAGAAGCCTGTCAGAGTGTGGCGGAATGTGTGTATGGGTGTGCGAGGTAGCGGCAACATTGTTGCAAAATGATTTTGAAAAAAAGAACCATCAATAACTCAAATATAATGACAGTTTTCCACTTGTTGTGGCCCCTCCACCGTCGCCTTGCTGTCCTAATCTGCTTTTCCTGCTTTCCCAAGCTCCAGCCAGCCCCTTCTTGGCCCTAAGTGGGGCTAAATGGATGAATAACTTGAGCCAGCTGCTTCGCCGCTCCTCCCGCCGCTCTTAGTGTGCGATGTTATGTAATGTAATAACGTCAATCAAATTTAAAAAGGCAGACCAACTATTTCAAAATCAATTTTCATGCCCCCTTGCCCCGCCCCCAAGCAGCGGGAAAGTGGAAAAGCGGCGGAAGGAAACAGGAAAGCGACCTCGGCTTAAGCAAATACACAAGCACAAGTTGTTGCAGCCCCGCAGGAGCGGAATCCGGAGTCCTGAATCCTGAATCCTGAGTCCTGAGTAGGATGTAGGATGCAGAGCGGCGGCCGCAGAGGATGTAGGCTAATGTGGCAGAAGATGAAGAAGGAGTCTCCGGACTCAGACGCAGTCACTTTGCAAACTGTATACCCGAGTGAGCCCGTGACTGGCGCTATTCGGGGTGAAAAAGTGCTGCTGCTGCTTAGTTAAAGTTAAGTTTTAACTTTAGGCGACCGCCCCGACTCGGCTCCGCACCCAGGAGAAATGCGAGCCATTAATCATTCGTCATGTGGGACGGCGACAACATTTCATTTGCTTATCATCCCGGCTCAAAGTCTTTGGGGGAATGAATGAATGAACAAATGAAAGCAACAAGAGTTAGGCCTGCCTCAAAGTTGAACGAATCAAATGGGCCGCCGGGGGAACTGATTGCTAAGCCTAGAAATCCGTGACAAGTCAGTGGCTTCCTCTAGGGGCCGAGGCTTAAGTCTGAAATAAAGAGCACCATTATTGGACGTAGAGGGGTTGTAATTAAGGAAATTACCCTTTTCTGATGGTTCCTCGAGCTTAATGTTAATTTTAAGCCATCTGAAGCTTGACAATTCTTAATCTTAAGCTTATTTTTCTTTAATTAATAATATAAGTTGCTTTTTTAATAAAACAACAAGAACAAGAGGAGTAAACTCTCTAAAAGTTATTCATTAACTAAAGAGTTTTTTTAATCTCTTCATAATAATAAGTTCAGGAACTATAAAATATTGAAGTACCTACACAATCATGACTTCTTTAGCAGACAAGGCTTAATCTTAAGCTTATTTTTATTTAATTAATAATACAAGTTGCATTTATAATAAAGCAACAAGAACGAGATTAGTATAAGAAATAAACTCTCTTAACAAGTTATTCATTAGCTAAAGAGTTTTTTTAATCTCTTCATAATAATAAGTTCAGGAACTATAAAATATTGAAGTACCTCCACAATCATGACTTCTTTAGCCAAGTATTGATTGAAATTCACAGATGACTGCCTCTCCTCGACAGGTCCTTGAGAATAGGCAGGGATTTAACCGGACCTCAAGTAGAGACTCTACTTTCAAGTCAGCGAGTGTGTGCGAGAGTGCATCTATTCAATTTGCTATTTGTATGTGATGGTTGATTTTCTATGGTCAGGCACTGCCCATCCTCATCATCATCATCATTACAGCCAACATCATTCCTGTCCCATCGCCGGCCACTCAGAGGCAAGCGCTGAATTGACAAATTGATGGATGGTTCTCCAAAATGCTGCATGCTTCAGCAGCGGCTTCTCTCCTTTTTCTTATTTTCCCATTTTTCCCCTTGTATATATGATGCATTATTATTCCGGAAAAGTTTTCCACCGCAATAACAACAAGAATCGCCTGGCTAAGTGTTTTATTAGCCATCGAGAACAGAGTTTGAGTTCGGTTGAGTTGAGTTGATTGTCAGTGTTTTCATATAAATACATACACACTACTCGGTGTGTTTTTTGTTCAGTTTTGCTGGATTACTTTGGGGTTTTTATTGGTTTTGTATTGCCTTCTCCCTGCTGGTTTTTTGCAATGTCAAATGAACTCACCAAGGATCAGATTGATGAGCTGACGGAGGCCTTCACAAGGTACGACCTGGATGGGAATGGCAGCATTTCCCCCCAAGAGCTGCGTCTAGCTCTGATTTCCGTGGGTCACGAGATCACGGAAGCCGAGCTCTATGATCTCATCAACACAGTGGCCGTGGCCGGGAATCAGAATCTGGACTTACCCAAGTTCTTGAAAATGATGACTCCCCGAATACTGAACGTGGACAGTGACGAGAGCCTGCACAGGACCTTCCGCCTCCTCGATCGCGACGATGATGGCTATGTCACCGGCTTGGACGTCCGAGCCATTATGATACTGCTGGGCATGGTCGTGACCGATGAGGAAATCAAGGATATATGCAGGGAGATCGATGCGGACCACGATGGCCGCATAAGCCTGCGTGACTTTATGTATTTCATGCGTAGCCCCATATAAACCTCGGTTGGCAGTTAAAAATTGAAAATTTGTCTGCAGCAAATATGCAGAAAAAATACACATAAGCAACCACAACTACACATAGCAAAAAAATTTAACTATTATTTGGAAAACAACAATACGACACAGTGAGAAATTGTTCCTTAATAGGAAAAGTTTGTATTTTTATCGTATTTAGGGAAGGCATTAAAACTGCCATAAATTGATGGACGAGTGCTAAACGAACATCATTTTTAGAATTTAGCTTTGACAGACATTGACTATCATTCAACTTGATTTCTTAAGTACACCAAGTGATTCATGGCTAGTCGTTCCACTTTGAGCTTAATTTTTGAATCTATAGCTGGTGCTTACGAACTGTTTGTTTTATTTTTATTATTTAGGATTTAAAGCAGAGTTAATATATTTGAGTTATCCGATGTATTCTTTCGGTTCCGCTCCCAAGACTAAAGTGGATCTTATTAGCTGTGGATGCTGTTTTGCTTGTACATTGTAGGCAAAGCGTGGAAGAGAGAGCGCCATTGAGCTTTCCGAATAAGAAACGCTGTTTGAGGAGTGAAAATTGGTAAAGGCAAGAGCCTAGAGACCGGTTCTCTTTCTTCCACATCTTTTTCTTCTCTTTTAGTGAGTTTATGATTTAATCAATTTCAAAAATATAACAAATAAGAATCGAATTATTTAAAGTATTTCTCTGCCTGCAGCGAACAAAACCAAGCTAGCTGGAACTGAAAACGGAAAGAAAAAATGGAGGGCATAAAGCCAGAAATTAATTCAACAGCACGTTTCATCCATTAAGCCGCCAGAGCTTTGCTTGCTGACTTTGCCATCGCAACGCCCTTTCTGCCGCTCTGCCCCTCTGGCGCTCCAGCCTCCCCGGCCTCCTCCGCGCCTGGACACGGACATGGACATGGCAATGGACACATGTGCAATGGCCATAGCCAGACACACATGCAAAGTGTTGTGTAAACAAGTCAGATGCCAGTTGACCGGCGGCTGCAGGCGGGGCTTAGAGATGGAGCACCAGCAGGGGAACCAAGAGCTGGACTAAAGACCTAAGAAGCCAGCCTCCTGGCAGAGAAAGAAGCCAAGGGGAATCAAGGTGCCACGCCCCCTTCGAAGGACTCGCCCACTGGGCGTCCAATTGTGCTTTGTTTGCTCCCCAGCGGAAGGCGGAAGGCGAGCCCAGGCAGGGATCCATCCGAAAGGCGAACTACCTTGACTCGTTGTCGCCGTGAGTGGCTTTAATATATATACATTTTTTTGCTGACGCTGCCCTTAATGAAAGCCAGAAATGATGCTGCTGCTGCTTCTTCTTATTCTCGTTTCCGCTTCCTCTAATGCGTCTTCCTGCCAGGCACTTGAAAAAAGTAGTTCCTATATACTATAATATTTTCAAAGATGTATTTAAGATAAGGGAGAAAATTACAACTTCTCTTGGTTAAGCAATTAATTAAATTTGTATTTCAACTTTAGTTTTGATACTTTTTAATTGAAAAGTGTAATTTTTCCCAGTGCATGGGAGGCTAGGCCTTCTTTGCCTTTCACTTGGCATTTTCCACTTAGCTGACTTGAATTGCTCTTGCATTTCGTCCAGTTATTTATGGCTCGGCCGAGTAAACGAGTTCATTTAGCTAATGGCCGCACGCCCAACTGAGCCTGCGAGAGAGATTGTGCCACGAGTCCTTCGGGTACTTCGAGGGCTCCTTGTGTGCCACAATGGACATTAGTGGGACTGGCACTGGTACTGGCACTGGCACTGGCACTGGCAGTGGGACATCATCATTGCCATGGCAGCGGCTCCAGATTTCAATATTTTGCATACAATTTTTGCCCAGCTGGGCAGAATGGAAATTCAGCCACAAAATCTAGGACCTATTCCCATACTATTTGCAGCTTACGTGGAATAAGGACGAGGTCGAGGATGTATTTGCCCATTGTTGTGGTAACGTTTCCCTTTTTTCCCTAATCCCGCATTCATATGCTTCGAGGTCTCCCTCGTTCCTCGTTCCTCGTTCAGAGGACAACAAGGATACGCAACAAGTTAATGCTGCTGGTCAGACCCGGAATTCTGAGGACAATTCAAAGCGAAATACCTTCAGACCGCCCATTGTTGAAGTTCACTTTTTCATCTGCATTTATAGGGGTTTTCTGCGCGGCGGGAGGGGGAAAGTCAAAGCCGGAATTCCAAGGATACGTCCCGTGGCATTTTTATATATACATATCAAATATATTTTCCAAGCTTATTGTTCCCAATCATTTTCATTTCTGCTGCCAATATCCTTGTCCATAACTTATACAAGTAAATAATTAATGCCAGCAGCTTATATTCAACATTTCCAATTAAATTTGACATATTTCCTTTTTTTACATGCAAAAAATAAACATTAATTAATCAGGCTAAGTACTGTGGGAAAATATATAAATGTATATTCCATGACCTGAATGTTTTCATTCTCATTTTTCACTGCAGAAGGACTATACATATTTCTATATTGTTTTCCTTGCGAATATAAAACAATAGTTGTGATTAATCTGAGATAAGTGCTAAGAGCAGGGAGCTGAGCTGAGGGCGGGAATGTTCTGCTTATTGTCCGAAGCCTAATTATATTATTGACCCCATTCCTTATCCTATATGTCGAGGCCACTCACCTTGAAACTCCTTGCGCGCTGCACTGACTGACGTCACTATGTTGGCCACATGACCCAGCACCGTGGCGAAGAGCATCAGGCCAAAGAGCAGCTGCAGGATGACGAACACATACTCGCCCTTGGAGCGGGGCTTGGGCAGATCCCCGATGGTGGTCAGGGCGAGGGTACACCAGTAGTAGCTCTGCAGATACTGCTTGACCACGTCGGCGGACTCCGAGTCGTGATAGACCCAGTTGCGCGAGCCGAAGCCATTGTTCTTGTGGATGATGTGGTAGAGACAGCCGTTCCAATGGAATATCACAAGCAGGTAGTGGATGAGGGCCGTGCTCCGGAACAGGTTCGGGTAGTTGGTGTGCCGCTCGGTGCGGTCCATGAAGGCCCAGAAGCGATAGATCTTCACGAGCCGAAAGCTGCGCAATATCGAGTTGAAGCCGATGGACAGATAGAGAAAGTCCAGCGGCAGCAGGCACAGGCAGTCGATGTAGAAGATCGTCGAGTTCATGTAGTGGGTGCGCAGCTTCAGGGCGTCCGTCTGGAGCACCCCATCCTCCAGGTAGCCGGTGCGGAAGTGGAAGAATATGTCGATCAGATACAGGAAGTCGGACAGGTAGTCCAGGCAGAACCAGATCGCGATCGTGCGCCGATTGATCTCCTGGAAGGCGAAGCGGTAGATTATCACCCAGAAGTTGTACAGGAAGGCCATGGAGACCACCATGGACCAGTAGTAGCACAGCCGCCCCGCCGGATCGAACACAAAGTGCAGCTTCCTCGCTGCCGTCGCCGCCCGTATCCGCTGCGAGGCGGTGCGATGTGGTTTCTGGTGATGCGGCGGCCCGCCATGTGGCCCGCCTCCGCTGCCGCCACCGCTGCCGGCGCCACCATGATGCGGATGATGGGGATGGCCGCCATGAGGTGGCCCCGGGCCACCGGGTCCCCCCTGCGAGGGCGGACCGTGTGCGTGCGGGTGATGCGACACCGTGGAGGCCGAGTGCTGCAGCTGGTAGGGATGGTGCGGCTGCTGGGCGGCATTGTGGTGACCCTGCTGCTGCGATCGGGAGCGGGGATAGCTATGGAATAAAGGAAACCGTATGGAAGGATGTTAACCTGGAAAAGGAGGTTATACTCACCGATCTGTGCCGTTGCAGTAGTTGCCGCCGTACTGGTTGTGCCCGATGCCGCCCATGGCCAGGCTGGTGGCTCCGCCGCCGGCCAGCGTGTTATCCTGCGAGCCGCGTCCCGTGGAGCGGTTCCAGGTGCCCAGCAGCGGCTGGTCGCCGCTGGCAGCCGCTTTCAGGCGTCCGCGCGACTTGTTGCGTTGCTTGTTGTGCAGAAGATCCATTTCGGAGGCAGTGCTTACGGTGGCCATGTGCGAGTTGGAGGCCCTGGAGGCGCATGGTGTGGCCAGGCTGTCGTGCGAAGTGAAGAAACCTTGTTGCGAGACACTCTGTCCGAATTTCGGCTGGGTCATGCCAAACTTTGGTCCTAGATCTGTGGATGGTAAATCGATAGGAATAATATTATTGAAGGTATAGGTGTATATATAGGTAGACTTAAATTCAAGGCAGACCTGGAATAATTTCGAATTTGGAGGTAGAATTGAGTTAAACAATTGGCAATTTTAATTGGATTGAGAAAACTCTGCAATATTGTAAATTAACAGGCAAAACTCAGCCATTCGCCGTCGACTAACTATATTTATAGTCTCTTTTTAGTAGATTCATAAAACAAGCTGTTGCTTTTTATTTTCTCTTTCTATAAATGGCAACGAATTTTATTTTAATTGGAAATATGATATGTTTCAACATGACCCAATTTTTGTGAGTAAAAGTGGTATATTTTCATTTTATTTATTGAAATAGAATTCACGGTAAAATCTAAAAAGTGAAAACCACAAAAAGGCTTAATAAAACTCGTAATAATTATGAAAATCACTTTACTAAGGGCCTAGTATTTAAAGGATTTAATAATTTTACTTGATGTTTTCTGGTAAATTTTCATTTTATTAATTGAAATGGAATTCACTGTAAAATCTAAAACGTGAAAACCACAAAAAGGCTTCATAAAACTCGTAATAATTATGAAAATCACTTTACTAAGGGCCTAGTATTTAAAGGATTTATAAAATTTAATTGATATCTTTTTGAAAGAGATGTTAAAAATATAGTTTCTAATGCGAAATGGCACCTAGTTTTACCTGCAAGAGCCACACAAATCTCTAATAATTTGTAAGTCAATCGATTTGATGCCTAAAGAATGCTGCACAAATTAAATTAAAAATTTAATAATTAATAGCAACCTTCAGGCACCTTTCGAAATGATTTTAAAGTAGAGAATTTGTTTTTTTTTGGCAATCTTGTGTGGTTTTTTCGGGGGGGATCTGAGATGAGGCGGCCTTACCGAGAAAGCTCTGGCGATCGATCGAGAAGCGCCTTAGGCTCCCCAGATCGATGAACTGCTCATCGCCGGCCATTGTGGGTGTGATCGAGAGTTCGGTCGTGTGTATGGCGGCACCACCACCACCGGAGCCACCACCGTGACCGCCACCTGTGTGCGAGGACAAGCCACCAGCCGCACCACCACCACCGCCGGACGTGGCACCTGTGCCGGAAAGACCAGTGGAACCACCGCCCACTGTGAGATTCGTGCAGGTCGTGCCACCGCCAGCACTGCCGCCCATGCCGGCGCCCAAGTATCCCGCGTTGCTGGCATAGAAGCTGCCGTCCAGCTCTGCCATCTGCTGCTCGTAGGCGGTCAGCGGATTGATGGACCTGGAGCTGTGGTCCCGATACAGTGGCCTGGGCGAGGGCATCAGCGAGGGATTGAGCAGCCCGTTGAGCGACAGGCGGGGCTGCATGATCTCCGGGAAGCTGGCCCGCGGGGCTAATCTATGGGCAATATGTGCCTGAGATGCCGTTCCCGTTCCCGTTCCCGTTCCCGTTGCCGGATTGCTGTTGCAATTACCAGAGTTGCTTTTGCTGTTCTGACGTATTGCGACTGTTGGTTTGGTCTGTTGCGGCCAGTCATTGTGAGCGGCATAAGCCTGGGTCTGAGCCCGATTCAGCCATCGTTCGTCATCATCATCGTTAGCTTTGGTGTCGTTGTCGTTATCCCCATCGACATGGCTGTCCTGGCCATCTGCATCGCCATCGATGGCCGCCTCCCGCCTCAAACTGGGCGTGCCAGCTTCACTTGGCATTGTTTCAAGCATTTCACATGGAGTTTATTGTGTTTGTTGCCGATTAATTTCGTAATTGGTTTCGCATTGATTTATGGAATCGAGTATATATATGGGAAGAGCACGAGAAATGTGATCAGAGTATAGTGAAAAATTAATTGCAATTTCTCCATTAATAACAATTTTTAGTATTTTTTTTTTGGTTTGCTTTCTAGAAGGATTTTAATACACACACAGACAGAAATGAGCGAATAAATCACAATAAGAACGAGTGAAGGTGGATTGGTTTGGTGGTGGTTTTTGGTGGCTACAGGTGGCTTGCTTGGTGGTGGTGGTGGTGGTGTTGAAAGTGTTGGTCTTTAACAACAACTCAACTGCAATAACGTTATCAAATAGCAACAGCATTCAACAAGAAACAACAACGAGATGTACGAGGAACAAGGGTTTTCGTATATAGCTAGGACTTTTGTTTATTTAGGACTAGGACTAATTAAATCTTACCAGGACTCGCTTGTGTACACAGAGAAATGTTTGTGATTTTCTTTCTACAGTTTTTTATGACCTAAATATTTATATTTCATTATTCCCTCCTTTAATATGTATACTTAAATGAAAATATGCTAAAAACCATTTATTTTTGAGACTAAAAAGGGTCTATAAAACTATTTATAAAAGCCACATATTCATTGCCTATTTAATAATATTTTTTGGGAACCTCTAATGATTTATGAAATTAAAAGGATATTAATATTGTATAAAATATATTCTTACATTCTTAAAAAATGCAATATATTCAAATATTAAAGTTTAACTGCTCTAATAATTGTTAATAAAACCACTAGAGACTTAATAATGTTTTGCTGATATTAAGGAAATTTAACTTGAGATATTTAAAAAGTTATATGAAATATTAATTTAAAAAACATAAATCTTACTGGTTAGACTTTTTTCTCTGTGTACGGCTTGCATGCAAAGCTGGATTGTTGGATTGTGAGGTGATGGCTAAGTACTTTGGCACCAAAGTTGCTCCACTCGTACCTCCATTTCATTTCGAGCCCCCGAAATGTGCTAATAAAGTTAGATTTAATTACGTGCGCCCAAACGGAGCATGGAGCATGCAAGGAGCCAGACCCTGGCAAGGATGCGATGGAGCCGAGAAACACACACACACTCACATACACACACACACGAGGTTGGAGCTTCATTACTTTTAACCAGCTGCCTGGCACTTGGAAATTCATGAGCTGCCACACGCAAGGGCTACGGGATGCTCCGCCCTCCTGTGCTGACTCCTGTCCCGACTCCTTTTCCTTTCCTGGCCAAAAGACTGGCTCAAGTGCCACTTGACTGTCGAACAGCCAGACAATGAATGGCCAGAGCCGCTGCCTCCTCCTGCTATTTGTGTCTATATCTGCGATGTCGCCAGCGAACTGCGTGCGGCGCCAATTTATTTCTATTACGAGCAGTTCGTGTCCTCCGCCTGTTGCGGCCAGGCCAATGAGCTCCTTCTGGTGTAGTGGATACGTTGGGATACTGGATACTGGATATACCTGCCACCAGCTGAGTGCCGGGCCATTGATTATTGGCAGACCGCTTTTAATTATTGCCCAGCTCCTTCTGGGCCCACGTAATTCAATTAGGCCACCAAACAATGATGCTTACTCGAGTGTCTGTATCGCGAGAGAAATGCAAAAATTGTCAATTACTTTGGCCCACCTGGCCTGGCTCCTCCTTCTTGGCCCTATCTTTCCACACCTTGGCTCTAACACGAATTTGCACTTTCCTTGCCCGACCATAATTTCTAATTAATTCCCGCTTAATGGCAACATACAAATCAACCTGACCCGTGTTTATTTATTAACTAATTCCACTTTGACCACGCCCTTCGTCAGAAAAATAAATGTTATTTAGCCGAGAATGCATTATTAATAAATGCCACGGCTTCCGCTACACATCTCTCGCTATCTCTGGCATTAATTGAGATTCCTGGTAATGAACTATTTTTAAGTCCTCTCTGTTGGGCTGCGAATTCGAGGGGAAGATCTAATTGCATTCATTTTGTAAAGTATTTAATTTCATATAGACACTAAACGGGGGGAAACCATTTGTATTGTTTTAAATTGTTGGCTAAATATAGTTGAGTAATTGTTTGAAGCATATTATTATACGCATAAATGCTATCTGGTGGAAACTAATTTGTATGCTAGTAAACTTTTATGCAAAGCTGGGCAAAGTGGAACTTTGTGTAATTTTAATGGTGGTTTTCTACACAGAAATATTAAAGTAATTTCGGATACTAGCTTTTGAGGGTTTCTAGGAGTTTTATAAAAATTTATAGGAAGATTAGTTCAGTGTTTAATATGGAAACAGGAAGAACTAAATTGGTACATTATTGTATTTCATTTCTAAGAAATATTATCTGGTATATAAAAAATAAGGATATATATTCCCCAAAGGAAAATCCTTTTTATTTTCCAATTATTTCTGATATTAAGTGTTAATTTTAATTATATAGGGGGTATCCTTTAGTCGTTATATTCATGACAGCCTTAGCACTTGTTTGATTTCAGTTTTGTTGGACAAACTTAGTTCCTAGAGTGCATTTCAATGTTGAACACGGACAAGTGAAAGTTTTCACTCACACATCCGAGGAAACAACAAATAACAAACAACAAACGGCGATTGCGTCATTGGCAATTTACAAGCCTGTTGCCCACTTCCAGCCGTTGTCAACGCAAATTGGGCCGATACTCTTGGCCAAAGTCAAGGATATGGAAATGGGAATGGAAGCGACAGCAACAGCGACAGGGAAAGATTAAGGCAAGACTGAGTCTGAGTCCCAGCCCTGTCCCTGACCGCATTCCAAGTTTGCAGACATAATCTTGGCACTATTTAATTTTGCTAATAGTTGAGTGTCATTAATTTAAACTTTTGCGCTTTTCGGTTTGTCTTGGCTGCGGCCTCAGTGATAACAAAAACAGGGAAACCGAGTAGCAGTAGCAGCACAAGAGAATGACAGGGAGAAGGAGCTCAGCTCGAGCGAGGAAAAATGAAAAATCTACAGCTTAATGTGCGGCACTTTGTCATGGCCTGCCAGCCGGAAACGGAAACTTGCGACAAACTTGCGCAAAAGTTCAACAAAACGCTTGAACGGCCTCGCCTCACTCACTCACTCACACTGAGACAGCGCAGGATTCAGGATTCAGGATTCCGGGGCAACCGAGAGCCATGAATTGTCAATAAATTTGCTTGCCGCAAATCATCGCAGGCCGGTCTCGGCTTCGGTTTTGGTTTTTGGTTTTTTCTTGGAGCTTTTTCGGCCAAGCGAACGTAAAGACGTCCGAACGCTTTGCGGGCCAAAAAACTAAACCTCAATTATTTGGTGCAGCTGCCACGGCAAATGAAAATATTTGAGAACACGAAATACTTTGACAAAAGTTTGCGAGCAAACTTTACTTAAACATACTTGAGTCTTACACAAACACGCGGCCAAGAAACGAAAGGGGGACGAGTCGGGCCAGGCAGGGCAACAGCAGTGGCAAATCCCAAACTCAAAGTGGAAATGGAACTTAACCGACACAAAATGGAAGGCGAGCCGTAAAAACATTATGTAAAATCCAACTTCAAACGCCTCCGGGCCCTGCACAGTGCGGGAATTTAAATAGTCTAACGAACTGGATCAAGGCAAAGCCACCTCAATAGGTATATTGTTTGGGAAAACAGTTTTTGCGAATAAACCAAGGCGAAAAGGTCCCTGAAATCGGTTTAGATTGAATTTCTCCTTCTGCAAAAAGCGAATAAAATTGGCACCGGTTTACCCTGAGGCATACTCTCCTTTGAATAGAAATCATAGTTATTAGGAAATTCACTGAGCAAAAATTGGCTTAATTGGATTAATGGAAAAGGTTCTAACAGAGAATTTATTTACTTTGCTAGAAAATATTCAATGTCTTGAATTTCTTTTGTATTTGTAAAAATATATTTTTAAATATATTTGGATATACCTCTTCCTCTCAGGAGAATTATATTCTTCTCATTTCTGGTTTTGAAGGGCACAAACTTTACAGCTTTTCATACAGAAAATGTTCACAGCATGTCAAAGTTTTTATTTCTCTGCTTAAACTATTATTCTCTAGTTTTAGATATAAAATCTTAAGGGCATTTAATACTTCCATTTTATTACTGGAGCTTGTATTGAAGACTCTCCTCCTCTGCTTGTCGCCATGGCCACCAAAAATGGTCAATATTAGTGACACAGACAGGGACAGGACAGGAGAGGACAGGGCCAACCTCTGGCACTTGGTCCACTTGGATCAATCCCCGCAAAATGTCACTCTTAATTGGCCCAAAGTCCGCACAAGCACCGCGTCCATGTGCCTTTAATTGACATTGCCGCCCCGTGGTCTCCATCCTGAAAGTTCCACCAGCGGTGAAAAAGGGGCAATCAAGCACTCAAATTTTGATTTTTCCAGAACTGTGAAATGAAAGTGGAAATTTGATACTGCCCGGCCATAGTGAGTGCGGAGTGGGTAGTTGGGGAGTGGGGAGCTTGGAGTGCTGACTGATGGCGTTTGACGCAAGCGAGAATTGAATTTGGGTGACCTGAATGTAGGGGGGCCCCCCAATTGTGAGTGAGTGTCTTTTGCGTGCCGGGCGGAGGGTATAGGATGGATCCATCCAGCTTATGTTTCCCACTCGCTCAGCTGGCGGAGGCGGCAACAAAGGCCAGGCGGCGGCACCTGCTCCCCATTTACGTAATGAATTTTGTGCATCTTGGCCTGGTTCTTTTCTTCGTTTGTCTTGAAGAGAGAGAGAGCTCCGTAGGCAAATGCGTAATGACAACATTAATGCAAACGACTCCATTTAATTAAACGCTCTTTTGACGGAGCTACGGAGCTACGGAGCTGAGGCAGGCGCCATCATCATTGCGACTCATTGGGACTCATTGCCACCATCGCATTACCCACTCCCACTGCGAGTGGCGCTAGGATCTTGTTCTGGCACTCGTCCCGGGCGTTTGGTATGCATGAATGCGTATCAAGGTGCCATAGGACGGGGTTCCACCGCCCACACACACACTCGCACACTCACAGACCCTTGGAACTGCCCATGTAGTTGTGCGCACGTGCGTGTAAACGCCGCGAATGTACGAGCCTGCTTATCTGCATGTGTAGGCGTGGCCAGGTAGGGCCGCTGGGACAGATGGAGCAAATGGAGCAGATGGAGCAGATGGAGCACATGCGGCATAAGCTCGCCGGCGGAGAAGCCAATTCAATTAACGCTTGGACAAAGGAATAAGCTGTCGAAATTGTGCAAGTTTAGAGGCAGCGGAAATAGCAGATGGCCCAGCAGGACACTTCCTGTGGTCACTGATAATATGGCAGTATATATGGGTTGTGGAATTAAACCATCATCGGGCATTAAACCTTACAAAAGCGAGATCAGTGGGGAATTTAATTAGAATTATGCGACCGATTCTACTTTGAAAATTAAGGCTTGAATATGATAATAGCTAGTACGGGAGATATTTTCGTTTAAGAAATATAATAGTTTAAATTAGGGACTTAATAAGAATTTAAAATTGTTAACTTGAACATGAGAAACCAGGTATATACCTAGTATTTGATAAAATCAGAGGAAAGTACGGAATCACCAAAGTCGTTGCCACTAGAAATCCAAAGATATCATGGCAGGCATCACTGTTCTATAAAAGTCTATGAATTATTTGTTATATATTTAATATATATACCCATATTTCACCCCGCTAACCTAACCCTCTCTCAAGTACTCAAAATCACTGTTGCAGGCGAAAAAGTACTAAATGTACTTTAAATTTTGCAGCGCTTCCAATGTATTTAAGTGACTCAACTCATTAGCTGTGGAGCAACAAGGATGCAGTGCAGCTGCTGCAACCGCAAAAGCAATATAAACGCAGGGGTAAGTGCGGGGCCAAAGCCAAACTGTTCATTTGCATGCGCTGGCGCTCATTACATTTACATTAAACTTTTAATATGCGCGGACATGTGGGCGAAGGGGGCAAGAGGACAGGACAGATGCCACGAGGAGAGTGTGCAAGTTTGTCCGCCAGGATATGCCAGGACGTAGGGATGCGGCATGCGGGTGCAACACTGAAATTGAGTGACAAGCGCCGGCGGTTGCCCGCATCAGCCGAATACCTTAATTTGCCATGGAATATGTAGTTAATTACGTTTCGGCCAGCTCGGGATCCTTTTATTTGGTTCAATCTGTGTCCCGATCCGGCGACCGGGGTCCTGGGACCAGGGACCTTTAACCCAATGCTGAGCGGTGGCTAAGCCAGCTGAAGAGCGACTTTGGCCCGCATTTGCATCGGCATTGTCGTGGGACATCGGTATGAATGGGAGATGAGAGCTCGCTGGTCCCGCGTGGCGTATACGTGATGTGAAGAGAAAAATGTCACTGACACTTTTGCAACTTTTTGCTACCAAAAAAGGGGTTTGAGTGTCTTAAAGGACAATATAATTGTTCCGAACGAACTTTAAGGTTTATAGAATATATTTCTGGGCTTATTAATTTTTTTTTAAATATTTATTTCATGTCAGCAATTGGTTAAGAAATAGGATCGCATAATCAGATATTTACCATGTATAAAGTCTTGTTTTGATACTTTTAAGAAACTTGTTGATTAGAAATTAGGGATTTTGAGAGTAACTGGTGAAATTAGCACTTTTTTAGTGACTTTTTCTCAGTGTACGCATGTTTGACATGACAAAAACTCAGGAGGGAGCGTCGGTGGTTACACACCCATCACATATGTGTGTGTTTCAGGGTGTGTGTGCGCTTGTACTCAAGTGTAAGTGCATTTCGTTATGAGCTTAGCAGTCTTATAAATGTTTGCGTATTTGTTTGCCTCGACGACGTTGCTATTTACTTGATGTGACCTCTGTGCTCGCTCTGAATCTCTCGGCTAAGCAACTGCACTTGCATCTGTATCTGCAGCTGCATCCCTGCATCTGTATCTGTGGCTGCATCCGTGGATGTAAATGTATCTGTGTCTGGGGGCTAAGACTGCGCTCACAGCACATAAATATCTAAAGCATTCTTGAGTAACTTCTCTAATGGATTTGGGTTAAAAATAAACACAAGGGCATGTGGAGGGCAAACATCTGTATCCACACGCATACAGACACGCAAAAATGCAGAGGACGTCCTGTGTGTGATTAAGATTTACAAATTAGTTTAATTTAAATTAGAGTGCGAGCACTTAGCAGTCAGTTGCGAGTGAAATGTCAATTGCAGACGACACTACAGTGAAACTTCGCTGGCTGCAAGACATGCTCAGCCAACTTGTTGGGTAAATTGCAGGAAATTCCTAGACTTGTGCGGGAGTCTAGATGGAATTATACGCTGGCTTTGCGGAATTCCCATAAGCCCGGGGGCTGGTTACTGGAATGGGAATGTATGTACGAGAATTTGATGCCTGCAAAACTTAATTTATCCAGCGAGTAAGTCGCTCTATTCCCGCAGGCCATCTTGGCAAACATCAAAAAGAAGGAGCAAATTGAAATTGTACTGGTAATTATTTAGGACTCCCACCCACTCACTCACTCACTCAGTCACTCCCTGTGCACACACAGTCCTGCCAGGACACACACACACACACATTGCGCAGGACAATGCGGCATATTAAACGATTTTAAGCAGAATTTATATATATATATATGTATATATCCATATGCGATGCGTATGCATGTCATAAAGCTGTCCAGGGGCTGCTGTAACAGCTCCCAGCTCCCAGCTCCCAGCTCCCAGCTCCCAGCTCCGTGCTCCTTGTTCGGTGTTCGGTGCCCCATGTACCATGTCCTGTGACCATGTCCCCGTAATGGGACGAAAGTAATAAGCGTGGGCCACAACGGCCAAGAGCGAGAAGCTGAGGGGACCAGCTTATTGTTTACGACGTGCTTAGTGGCAAACTCGGCTTTGATAATGAAACGTTGGCAGGCAACACGCGCTGGCAGTTAACGGCAATTGCGACAAATGCCAAAAACAGACAACGCCAGGCCAACAGGCAACAGCCAACAGCCCGGCTCAGCTCAGCCCAGTACAGTTTGGCTCAGCACATGGCCTGTAATTTTGGCCAGAAAGTTAGTTGCATGTATGTACATACACTGCTAAAATAAAAAGTTCGCTTCTTGCTATATTTTAGGGAATAATATTACAATTACCCAAATGTTCTTGCAATAACAATCATTTAGAACTGAAAATAATCAAGGCCAAAACAAAGTTTAACACTTAATCCAAAAACCAACTTGAAAATTCTAAGAAACTTCAACAGCACAGCTCGAAAAACTTTATAAATTTTGTCGATAACTGATTATTAAGAAAGCAATGATAGCATTGAAACCTTTTGTTAATCTTAAAAGCTAAAATATAATAAAATACTACCAAAGTTTATAAAATATTCTGCAAAACAACTTGAGAATTCTAAGAAACTTCAAGAGTACAGCTCGGAACATAACACAAATATTGTCGATTGTACCGATTACTTTCTGTTTATCAGATATCTATCGATAGCCCTAAAAACTTTCTTTAAACCATAAAATTTAAATGTTTTATTATACATATTAAGCATTATTTTTTACTATCAACTATGCAATTTATTTCGAATTGAGTTCCATTCCATTAAGTAGTTGTTGCTAGTTTTTTTGGTCCAGTGCAGGCCCAAGCAGAGGAGTGTGTAATGTGAGACAAGACAGGCGCACGTGATGTGATTAGGACAAAGCCGCAGATACAAACTCTGTGGAGAGGGCGGGGGAAAACTTCGAGCTTAGATTTTAATTTTTGCCAGCGATAAAACAGAAGCCAATGGGGCAATTTGCGCCAACTAGGCGTATGCGTAATATGCGCCCGAGCACACACTATCCACGTCACCCACACTCACGAACACACACTCCGCTTGGCCCCTGTGCGTATGCATTGAGCATTTTTCCCACAGGCTGATTATGCAAATGGCGGAGCTGAACCCCAATAAGCAGATTCAATTTGGACTCCTGCAATGGCATAATTGTAGGTAGCTGACCCGTGGAACTGATGGATGCTGGTTAAGCGCTTTCCTTGCCAGGGGACTCAGACTCAGGCTCTCCATTCTCGGTTCTCGGTCCGCAGCACTTCAATTAGCTCGACTGCTGCAGCAGCTGGCGCAGCTCTTTATCTTCCACCGCAGCCACAAATCAATAATTTACCGAAATGCAGCTTGCGTTAAGGCTCCCCCCAGTTTCTCGGCTGGGTTAAAGGGGAAAAATTGGGTAAAAGTGAGCTGGGGTTTTCTTATTTTTACAGCCGATAACACACGCCATATTCGAGTGGCAAAGTTCAGCTTAAATTTGTGGAGATTGCAGCAGGTTATCAGTTTATAAAAATATGTTTAAGGCAATCGTTAAAACTATAAGTTTTCAACAAGATTTTAGTAAGAAATAGCACTAAAGTTAAGTCTTATATTTATATAGAAATTTCCCAAGTTCCTGCATGAAAACTTTTTGGTAGATTCAAATTTTTTACAAGAAAACTTTACAAGTTTTAAGAAAAATTCAGCTGAACTTGAATAGCATAGTTAAATTTTCTATGGGCATTAAAATAACAGACTGATTGCCAATGTATACAGCAGCTTCCGCCTCTAGTAATAGAGCCATAAAATCGCATATCTGAGAAAGGAACTTTGGCGGAGAAACCCTTTGTTTTTTCAAAAATTTTGCTAACACAGTTGTTATTCTGTTGTTACGGCCAGCACGATGTGTATTTTAACTGCTGCATAAGCATTAGATGTGGCTCTGGCTCTGGGTTTGCAATTGCCAGTGCTTTGCATGCCGCAAATAGTTATCCAGCCTCCTCGGCACTGGTCGTACTTCATTGTTTCGACAGCTTCGCTGCGTTTATGCCAAAAATGTTTTGGTATCAGCCATGCTCTGATTACCAAAGTGTTCGCTAGTTCAGGCAGGGGTGTGTACTGTGTGTGTGCGTGTGTGTTCTGCAAGTCAAATTAAGCTAAAACCGCTTCAAGTTGCAATTTCCGACACAGCATCTTGGCTCAAGGATATGAGCATTTCGCACAAGAGCAGATCCTGCAACTATAATTAAAACTTTCGCCAGACAAACAGGCGGCCGCAAACAGAGATTTAAAGTGCACTGAGAACAAGTAGTGGTGACAGTAAGGGGAGTGGCATTTTTATCAAGAATTCAATTTAATTTGTTGAATTAAACAGAGAAGCCAACTTTCAGAAGTAAATAAATCATTCTTTTAGGTATTTTCAACTAGTGAAAGTTAAAGCTTTCCTAATATATTGTATCATAAAATACCTTGTTTAGAATGAAGATGAATATATAAAGCGTCTAGAAATATTCACATTTTCTGAATGCATAATAAAGCCAAATAAAGATGTATTATAGCACTTTAAGGCTACCTTTCAAGAGATTTGAAATCACCAGCTATTTTCTCACTTTCCATGTAAATAAATAGAATTAAGCTCGGCAAATAAATTTCATGGAATCGTTTAAGAACACTTTTGGCACTGTGTCCTTGCTCCTCGGGCCACGCCCCTTTTTGTAAACTGGGTAACACGACGCCCCCATTTCCCCTCGTGCCCGTGGCCCTCTGTGGCAAAAGACCTTCGCCTAAGTGAATTTCGTGCATTAATCGCATTTAGGGCCCTGTAAGCCGCTTGTGGAAATGTTAATTGATCGAAATGCACATCCAACACTTGGGGCCCCGACCTTGCGGACGGACCCTTCCGCGGGAGGTTGGCTGCTGGCAAAGAAGAAAGGGGCAGCTCCTGGAACTGGTACTGGGTACTGGGTACCGGGTACCGGGCACTGAATACTGACCCAGCCGAAAGTTAAATTAATTTCTGTCGACAGCACATCGCGGGGGAGAGTGAGAGTGCGGGGCGCCCGAAAACTTTCAAATGAATTACATATTCTAAGCACGCGGCTTTTTTGGGGGGGGCGGAGGGCGTGGCCAGTATTTGCTTAGCATTGCTGCTGTTGTTGGCCAGCATAATTGTATTTGCTTTGGGCCAGCATTTGTGTTGCCGCCTCGCTGTTGCCCCTTTTTCAGTTTTTATTTTGTGTTTGGGGCTCTTGTTGGGCGAAAAGTTTATTTTTGACTTTTTTCTTGTTTGTTTTTTAACTGCTAAATTGTTAAAAAATTACAAATAAATTGAATGAACATCGTCGGCGCTGCGGCAAGGACAACAATGTTTTCGGGGGAGAAGGACAACAATTACATTGTATTGACTTTTCAATTTCATTTTGCGGCAACTTTTTAAAGTGCCCGATTGAGGAAGGCAACTACCGAAAAAAGGGGGATGACCCAGCAAGGGGCGAGGCTGAGTGTCTTCCTGGGAAATTGGTCCAAATTTTTCTTTTTGGTCGCATGTTTGCCTTTGACTTGAGGCACTCTCTCTTGGCTGTTGATGATGATGTTGTTGCAGCAGTCCTGCCGTCATTATGCCATTAAGCCCTAAAACGAAACCTATTTGGGTCACATGGCAGAGGAGTCCGCCTGAGTGCCGCCTCCTGCCTCCTGTGCATTAATGGCCTGCAGGACAGAGAGCCACTGGACAAAGGGCAGGAGGCATAACGAACGTATAATAAGGGTCGGAGCAAAGAAATTCCAGGAGTCCTGCAGAGCTATTCTCCGCACAAAGGATATCAAATTTAAGTGCACACACATCAGGGCATCGTGTCCTGCCAATGTTATCAATCAACGGTAGCTATATGACCCTGCATGTCTCAATGGTCCTCGCTTCTTTTTATATATCTCAAAACTCCCCTTAAACGTCCGGACCTAATCGCATTGAATTTAATGTCAAGCGGGGACTCCTCCCCCTCGCAGCCCGCTGGCATATTGGTTTATCAAGAGATTCCCTTTGAAAAGGATCATGAAAATACTTTCAACTTTTTATTGTTCAATTCGCAGACAGATAACATAAAATCGGAGTTCATTTGGTAATTTTCATTTCATAATTTGTTCGGGGAAACTTTAACTTGACTTTCTGAGTGGGGGTGGAAGCAAGTTAAGTAAGAGAGGGAAGCGTAACGAAACGACTTCCTTACCCGGTTTATTTAGCTCGTAACTCAATTGTGGTTATAACCGTTGACGGGGAAACGTGGAAATCATAACATTCACTCACATGGTCAGGAGAAATTGGTAAGAGTAAGAGACTGGGCTTCCGAGCACTTCTCACGCTCTTCCTTGGCCTCGCACAAATTCCGCTGATTGGCAGCCAAAATGCGATTAGGCTGCAGTCCGGCCAAGAGGATGAGCTCTCCTTTCCTGGCCAAATTCAGCTTTAAGGCGCTACGTGATCAAACTGCTTATGACTCGGCGCCTCTCCTTCACCCACTTATTTTTATATTTGTTCGGTTGCCGCCTAAATTGCGCTTATCGCATTGTAAAAAGGCAAATTTCTGCCACAAGCCGAGGAACCCAAACGAAAAAACAAACCCAAACAAAAATAGAGTAGCGAAAAGTGGGCGAGATGGCCAAGTATAAAATTGTAATCCGCTTAGTTGGCCAGCAAAGTGTCTCGTGTCGTCCTCCTCGCTGCCAGCTGGCAAAACTTAATTTGCTGCAGCGAGACCGTTGTGGTAATTACCACATAAATTCTCAGGCAAATTGCTCCTTTAAAAAAAAACTTTGCCCGAAGCCTCAAGCCGGGGTGTACGTGATTTTGCTGGATGATATTTGTACACAGAGAAAAATGAATCATAGTGTTTGGTCATTAATAAGGGGGGTCCTTTACTACAAAATGTTTTTAGACCATTTTTAGAAATCTCTAGAAATTTTAAGTTAATTAAAAAGTATCTAGAAGTCTTTAACGACATATTTTGTTTTGGAAATTGGTATATTTCATGCTTTGTAAAAATCGTTTTTTACTACATGTAAATGTTTTTAGACCATTTTCAAAAATTGTTAGAAATTTGAAGATATTTAAAAAGGTCTAGAAGTCTGTAACGACATATTTTGCTTTGGAAATATATATATTTAAAGCTTTCTAAAAATCGTGTCATCCCTTAAGACTTATTATTAAAGAAATTCATTTCTTTAAGGATTAAAATTTTGCAAATTTGATATATTAATAACTATTTTACAGTTTTCAGAAAGCATTGCATACTTTAAAAAACCTTTTTCAATTGTTTTCAAGACCCTAGCTTTTTTCTGTGGCATGATTCACATGATTTCTCTCAGTGCTTTGATATTGTGCTGCCTGAAAGCAGTAAAAAGCATATTTTTTGGCGCAAAGAAGGTCAGACATTAAAGAGATTTTCGGTTTGGCTCCTTGCACCGCTCGCCCGCTCCGCTGGCCATCCTTGCTATCCTTGTCTGCGGTCACTGGCGCTGTTAATCCCCTGTAAGTTAATCCTGCCAACTGGCCCACATCCCGACAAGCGACATGCAAGTATGCCACCGAGCATGCGGGGACAGACCGAACTGACCGAATTATCATCGCTGCTGCGGAGTTGGCAAAAACATGAGTAGAACTCTGCCGCAGGCTTAGCCGGGTAGGAGCTGCGGTTGAAAAATAATAGGTTTACGCTCTCTGAAATGGCAGAGGGCAAGTCAAGTGATTGATATGCCCGACATGTCGCCGCATGAACTCTGTCCTCTACTCTCTCTCCCTCTGGGTCCCTCCGACGACCAGAATCAAATTCATGGCCTTAAGTGCTTAATGTTTGATGTCTGGCACTCTGTGCTCTGAGCGAATGTGGTTCTGTTTACTTGTGTGGTCCAACACTTTCATTTGCATTGAAAACGACCGACGACTGAGGGAAAAGTTGGGCAGGCATTCTATTAAAGTTACGCGTTAGTGCGAATAGGGCCGAGTGGAAAAATAAGCTAAATACTAAAATTACATTTAATAGCTGTGAATATGTTGGGTAAACAAAGTTTCCAAAGTGTGTGACAGATATGAGCAACAGTGCGTATGAGTTATATGCCCCAAGAGGATTATCACTCATACGCACGGTTGGCTGTTATGAACTATTTTATTACAATCGGAAGGGTTCAAGGAGCACATTTCAAACCTTTTAAGGTCAGATTTGAATTGATTCCCAAAGTTTTAATATTTAAGTCTCTTTTTTAGAAAATTACCATAATAATTCCAATTAAACAGTGCGTATGAGTTATATGCCCCAAGAGGATTATCACTCATACGCACGGTTGGCTGCTATGAACTATTTTATTACAATCGGAAGGGTTCAAGGAGCACATTTTAAGGTCAGATTTGAATTTAATTTTCCTAAGAGAGGCTATTCCCAAAGAGTTTTAATATTTAAGTCTCTTTTTTAGAAAACTACCATAATAATTCCAATTAAAGGGTTTTTAAAAGATTTTGCAATCTTTTGCCATCTTTTGCCATAGCTAATGCCCATTATAGTAACTGCTCATTTAATCAGTTTTTGCAAGACTATTTCCCCAAAGCCGTTGGGCACTCAACTTAAGTCGCACACGCTCCCAGCTGCAAATCATTTGCATATCTTCTTATCTGACCATTTCAAATGCCCTTTGTCTGCGTCATGCACACTCAAAGGGCTTGAAGATAACTATGGTGGGAGCTGCTCGGGGGGAGTCCGGCTCAATGGCCATGCAAATGTGCAAAGGGCGAAACGCTTTACTAGCTGCTAGTCCCCCGTTCTTTTTTTTTCTCCCTGCTCTGGCTTCTTTTAATGCTGCACTTTAGTTGATAAGTCAACCATTCCAGCGACGGATTCAAGCGCTCTTCGGATGACACCTGGCTGGATGCCAACTAATGCGGCTCCAGCTGATGCTGCTCCTGCACCTGCATTTGTAATTGCATTACAGGCAACAACATTGGCGACGACCTTTAAGCCCCCTTCTCACACTCACACCCCCTTCCATGGCCACACTGAGTCGCACTCGCATTCGCAATCGCATTTTCATTCTCATTCCGCTCAAAGCAAATCCCCCTTTTCTGTAAGCGCTTGTGTGCCAACTTTAAGTGGCCCTTTGTGCGGCACGGAGTCGCCTCGCCGATGCTAAAGTTGTTCCGAGCAAGCACTTCGCGGCAACAATGTGCACAGCGCAACGCGGCGTATACGCAACGTCCTGCTGCATGGCAGCCATCGCAGATGCCAATTAAAACGGCAAGCCGCGCAACAATGTGGCCACCTGAAGTACCGGCAACTATTTTTGCATCCCCCACTGCCAAATTCGAGGCACTCTCCTGCCGCTGCCACTGTCGCTACCACTGCCGTCTCTCAGGTAATTGGTTATAGTTCCGAGCATACCATATCCCTTGCTTGGCTTTTGTTTTAAAACCCGGCACTTCCGCCACTCAACTAGGCCAAGCTATTGGCAAGCTAATACGCTTGCTGTAATCGAAACTCAACTACCCCTCGGGCAAATTGCTTTTATAATTGAAATACTCAAATTACGTATGGCCAGCAACTGCAGTTGGCCAATACAGCTGCACTGCAATAGGAAATGGGATATGAAGCCTTAAATCTATAACAAATTAATTTGTATTAAAAAACATAATATGGAGAGAGTATACAATTTTTTACCTATAAATACCAATCAAAATATGTATTTTATATTATTTTAAAGGAATTTAATATTATTTTAAATAGAAATAATAGTTATTTAAAATAGAATCAACATAGTTTTTCCTCTCTCTAATTCTCTGTACACTTTTATAGATAAAAGTGGAAAACAAACTTTAATCTTGTCAAATATTCAAGCCTCTTATTTCAACGTGAGTTCTTTCCTTGATTAGAATTTTTTCACTCCGTTTTGTCGCTCAGTGCAGACCGTTTTAGCCAAAGTTAAATCGTCCGGCCAGCGGGGAAATTTCTTACTGCCAAAGAAGAGGCTTAGAAGACAAAAGAAGAAGTTGCAGCGGGAGCAGCTCCCAGCCAGCAAAGGGATTAGCAGCGGCGGGAGCCGGACCAGGAGCAGGAGGCCACTGGGGAAGGACGCATAAATTCTAATTAAAATTTGTGTGCCAGGTGGTAAATAAAACTAATTATACATGCGCAATTTTGCCTGGTGCAAGTGCGGGGGGATGCCTTAAAATTGTCGTATCCCCGACGCTCCTCCCTCTCCCCCTCTCTCTGTCTATGTGTGGGGCCTGCTATAAAAGTGAACTCTGTTGGCAAATGGAAAAAGTTTTGCTGCGACTCAACTATGTCTGGCACTGAAGTCTTTTTCGGGTTTGAGTTTGGGCTAAAAGCAAAAATTCAACAAAATACAAAATGCAAAAAGCGAAAAACGACAACTGGAAAGAAAAACGAAAACGGGAAAGTTTTGCGAAAACTTTTCACCAGGGGCAAAGGGGTGTGTGTGTGTGTGACGGCAACTCCCCAAGAGACTGGGAAACCGGGGGGCAAATCAATGATGCAGCTGCCATAAGACCCTCTAAGCTCAATTATTGCAGGACACAACACAGAGGACACAACGCAGACACAGAGACACAGAGACACAGGGACACATAGACACACCAGACAAAAGACAAAAGAGAAACAGAGCCAGAGCCTGGCCATTGTTGATGACTATATCGTTTGGCAGTTTCCAGTTAAACGTGACTCGGACAAAGGCAGCTTCCCAGCTCGCAAATAGACAGTCGCAAAGTCAAAAGAAAAAAAAAGGGGAGATAGAATTGAATATGGCTGAACGCTTTATCTGGCCGCCTAATAGATATATAAATGCAATTCCGTGCCATTGATCGATTCGACCGCAAAAGTAGGCAACGAATTGTTCAGGAAAATTCAATTTTCCAAGCTTTTAGAGCCAACACACAGGCAGATATATCGATTTGAGCGTGTGCCATAGATTTGCTCACTTGTTCCCCATTTTACAGAGTATTTTGCGCGTAACTCAAATTTAATTTACTGATGCCAAGGCCCATGAGAAAAAAAAATGGAAACTTTGATCAAAGCCGCCCGTTCAAAATTGCCTTTGTCACACACAAAACAAAATATATTCCACATTGTACAAGGGAGCAATGTACTAAAAAATCTCGAAAGCAATTGGAGGGGGTGGGACTCTGGGTGTGGAAAAAATATGGCAAAAGTTGGGGAAACTTTTCTTGCTCATGTTTTTCCTGTGCTCCGTTCGGTCTATCATCTACATATATTCCGCTTTTTGCCATGATTCGACGGAAAAAGCGTTAAGGCGCTGAAGTCCACATTAAAGTCCAGGACCAGGACCAGGACTCTCTCACTCCCTATAGAAATGGGCTATAAATGTCAATTACAGTGTTGGCCAATAAACAATAGGGAACTTCCCACTAAATGCAGCATTAAGTCCCATTAAATGCATTGCGCCTAGACTCGTGTACAGAAGGCAAAGTTTCATAGCTGACAAATTGAAGGCAGTTTGCTAATGTCCTGGCAAATACAATGCGACAAGAGAACAGGATCGACGGATATAAATCTACGCCCCGGATTCCATATGCCGTCTACCGACAGTCGTATTCCATGTTCCATGTTCCGTGTCCGTAACGAGCCAACGAGTGGCCCAAATACGGATTTATGCCCCGCTCAATGATAAATTGAATTTCACTCAAAATTAACTGTAAGCCGGGGAAAGGAACGTGCTGGGGCTAAGCGAGAAACACAAGGATACTCCGGCGACTCGGAAACCCAGACTCTCGGAGAGATGTCTGCAACATATGCGGCCTATAAAATGTGACAAGGAAACTAACGAAGGCCCTGACGCTCTTGCGGCTTACACTTTGGCGTTGGCTAAGACAACACACACACACACTGACGAGTGTGCGACCGCAGCCTCCGAATGAAATTAGGGCAAAACCCAGACCAGGACAGCCACTTGGCTTGACAATTGCCTAAGCATATTTGTCATTTGATTGATTTATTCTGCAGGGCCAACAACAGCTGCCATTAGGTTGGCCAAGATTGTTTGTTATTTGTTTGCCGTTGCCGTTGCCGCTGCCATTTTCCTTAGCCTTCTTCCGCTAAGGCGCTTTTGTCAAATCAAATCTTCATCGCTTTCATTAGGCCGCAGATTTCCATAATTTAGCAGGGCCCAGGCACTAAATCTACATGGAGTCTGGAGTGTGTTCTTGGTGGATGTGTGTAGAGGTCCCAAAAAAGAAGCGGAAACCCTTAAGTGCCATTGCGGTTTTCGCTGGCTTCTTAATGTGTGTTCGCTGGAAGGTCCTGAATCCATAAGATGACACGAATATGTAACCTTCATATGATTATATATTTATATCCCATAAGGCGAGAAGAAAGTCAAACAAGGGACCCAAAGCAGATTTTACTAATATGCAAATTTTGGGAATGTAAACCTTTAAGGGTTCCTGTAGTCTTTCTAATTACTTCAAGACAACCTCAATTAAATGGTAAAATGGTATTCCAAAGGCAACAACTACCTCCTCTTGATCCCGCAGTGTGAATGAGATGAACGAACGAACGCTTCTACCGGCATGCAGGTCAGGTTGATTGAGGGATTTCACAAAGGTTTTCACACAGGTGTTGGAACTAGGTAGTGGTGGTGGGTCTACATTCCTTGGTGGCATTACTTAACTGCTGTTGAGGTGCTAGATTTTCCAGGGACTGGGGAGAGGGTGGCACTGAGTACTGGCACTCACCTGTTGAGTAGCGCGGCAGTGGCGCATCGCCGGTGGCAATGCAGCCGCCATAGGAGAAGTGGTGACTGCTGGATCCGGTGCCCGAGACCACCGCTATTTCGTCCAGCTCATGGCCGGGCGAGGTGCCGGCGGATACCAGGCGGGTGGAGGAGGTCGCCGAGTTGCCCTGCGAATTCTTGCGTCCACGTAGCGAGAGCACCAGCCTTTTGGCTGTGGACATGCCCCCGACTGTCAATCCCGGCTCCAAGTCTCCTGCTCCTGCTCCTGCTCCTGCTCCTGCTCGTGCTTCTTGCTCTTGCTCCTCGTGCTCTCCACTTTTGCTCCTGCAATGGAAAAAATTTCCAAATTGTAAATGGAAACGCGAAACTTTTTCAATATTCCAATGCTGTCGGATAGCAGACTCCGCTTCTGCTGCCTTTGCTATTTATTTCGTTAATAATTTAGAACACAGCTTCAAAAGATATGATAATTTCCTTGGAGCAGCACCCGGACCGGGGTGGAGAGCTTGGAATTTTCATTTTCATGCTTTGCCAGCTCAAGACAACGTCGCAGACACTGGCAGCGAGCTTCTTAAATTATGCAAATGCTTGCAATCAAGGCTAAAGAAATGCCACAGAACAACAGAAAAAACATACAAAAAAGGAATGGAATGGAAAGAAATGAACAGCGCACAAAATGATTGCGACATGGAAAATATGAATGGAGATATTAGCATATGAAGGGTAGGGAGTAATGACGCTGCGTTTAATGGCTCAAACATGAAACTAAAATCCCCTGAAAAGAGCGTTTAGTATTAAAATAAACGTCAGTCAAAATTGTCATGAAATGTTTCGGGAGAAATGTGTCAAATCAGCGGAAATCTCTGAATTGCTGTCACAAAAAACCCTTAAAATTTGATAGAAGTAGGAATGGTTACCAATACCAGTAGGCTTTGCCTTTGATCTCTTAAACATGGATGCAAAATTCGTAGAAATCTTTTACTATCGATTTCGGTTTCATAAGCATATCAGCTCGGATAGACAGCTCAGCAATTAATTATTTTAAATCTATTTACAAAATCTATTTCGACTGTAAGTCCGAAAATCCTCAGCTTAATTAAGACGAGATCATGACAATTGTCCAGGTATTGCTATTCTCGCCCACGAAGGGGTCGGGCAGCACCTGAATCCATTTCCACGAATCTTTGTGAAGCCTATTGCTATGTTTCTATCCATATCGGTTCTCAGAAATCACAGAAGTAAGCAAACTGGCCAGATTGTTTTTTGTGTCCATAACTCAATCGTTTTTCTATTAAATATTACAGTGGGTAATGCTTCGAACATTGGGTCGAGAAGTAGAAGGAACGCACTAAGGGCCTAAGTTAGATGGAGAACATCGTTTGGAATAAATTAAGTCCAGGTCAGTCCCTGGCCAACTCTCAGATCAAGCTACGGCATATAGGCCCATATAGATTCAATGCAAGATCTCTATCATTGATATGGCCGGGAACGAGTGGCATGCCAACTCATACAACGAAAAGCTCTGGTCCTTAGGGAGTGCATTCGCACCTGCCTTTCAATGTCTCCAAGCAGAGACAGGTGCTGCACGACTCGTTCGTTGGCGAGAAGAGCGTGACCTGCACGAGCGCCATGATCTTGCCGGGATTCAGCTAGTCTTTCCTTTAGTTTGTAAAAGATTTTTATTAAATTTAATTATAAATACGTAGTATACTTATAATTAATGGCAAGCACAAATTCTCTCGTAATGTTAATCTGTCTTCAGTCCCCTAAACTTTAACTAATGAGACCTACTAAAATATGTCAGACCAAAGATCCCACTAAAAGCCCTTGGGCTATGACTGTTTAGATTTATTTTATTTTTTCCTTGCTGGATTTAAGCCTAAAGCCGCTTAGCCAAAAAGAAACAAGCCACGGGCAAATGATAGACACGAACACGAAACCCCAATGCATACATACACGCCAAAAACCTGAGACCCAGGACCAGACCCTTCCGCCGTGCGTCCTACGTCGTCCTTGGTCCTTTTCCTTATCATTTTAATATTTAATAAGCAGTGCGTAGAAGGGAAGTGGGAAAAAACCGAATGAAATGAGGGGAACTCAACGCAACAGCGACTCTAAATATTCAGTTGAGTGTAAACTTGATAAGTTGTCTCTCTGGCAAATGTACAGCATATGTTGGCCTCGCATGGGGGAAGCCCCCTTTTCTGTGGTGGCTGTACTGACTCTGGAATGAAGTGGAGTAGAGAGGAGTAGAGTGGAGTAGAGTGGAGTGAGTAATGCATATTATTCTATTCCGATATTTACATATTATGCCACTTTAAATGCCTCTGCTGGCTTTAAACTCTTTTGGTAAATGCCATTTGACTGGGCGTATACGTAATATCCTCAAACACACACCCACACACACTCGGAAGAGCAACAAATATATAGAAAAAAACCGAACAGTTACACACATTCAACTTTCCTTTTTGGATACGTGACGAATAACAAATTTGTGGGATTTTGCAGCATTTTGATTGAATGTTGTCCTCGCTGCGGGAAAACTCCGAGGAAATTGGTGGGGGTTCGCAGGGCGGGGGTAGGTTGAACGAGATCCAAATACAAATATGATTTATGAGCCGCAGCCGCCTGCAAGCCAATCGCATATGGCGGCAGGCGACTGGCTGCAGATGTTGCACAAACACACAAGCCAGAAGAATCGGAGTCGGACGCGGCAAGCAGCTTAAGAACTTGCAACATCCGGTTCCCATTTCCACGATTATGTAAAGCCGATCAACAATAATGGCACAAGTCGGGGGATGAAATATACACAAATAATAAGTAGTGCCCAAGAAATTCATGATAATTGAAAGTTCACGTACTTAAAATACGCAGAAATATTTAAAAAAAACATTGGATTATCATTAAGGGTATTATAAACTATCTCCTGCCTCATATATACAACTTCTCCATCACAAATCCTGATGATGATTCGATGTGTTATATCCTAGCATTCCAACTCCCAAATGAACCTATTAAATATCCATATTTCAATGCCCTGTCCTGATTACGTAAAGGCGATCAAAATTATTAGCACGAATCCAATGGAGAGCCTGTGGGGAAAAGGTGGGAAAACATCCTGGCACCTATCCAGTTTTCCGCTTTCCTTGGGCCAAGCCCAAAAGGCAATCAAGTGTTGCCAAAACCTACGTAAACAAGAAAATTGCCAGGGAAACCCAAACTCAAAAGCTTGGAATATACCACCTCCCCAAAAAATAAGAAAAAACTAGGGAAAAAGAGGAAATTTTATGACAGGCAGATCGGGAAGAGGGGAAAAGGTGTCGACGGGGCTGACAGCGTTTGGAGATCTCGGGCAATTGTTTGCATTGTGCAAGTGTCAACAGCATTTGCAATTCCGTTGCAATTTTTAGCATCTTCTCGGGCTTTGGATGCAAAGTAACCCAGGGCGTGGAGTAAAAATTGCATTTCCACACCTCAGCATAGCCCAGCTCAGCACTCACCTCACCTCACGTGCCCCATGCTCGTTGGCTACGAAAATATGGTAATTCGCAGGTATCGAAGGTGGAATACAGCTCGCATTGTATTCCCAGGGGAAGTTTAGCCAATATTGTTACAAACCGCATCTGCTATGCATGTGGACTCTATAAATATAATATATATATGGTAAATACAATTGAAAATGCATATATCTGCGCAAATACGAAACCAATTTTCGTGTCAAAATAGCTTTTGTTTGCAGCTCGAAAACCTGACAGCATTTAATTGCCCTTTTTGCGATTTGAGCTGCATCAGCGTAAAATAACGAGCTTTTGTTTTTAGCTAATTAATGCAACCCCATCCGCCTCCCTTTCAAAATAATCCCCAAGAACCAGCGAGACCGAATAACCAAGAACTCCATCCATTTGTCCAGCTCGCATTGCAAAAGACGGATAGCTTCGTACATAAAAAATGAGTAGCCATCAATCTCGCGGAGCTCTTTCCAAAAAAAAACAGATAGGAGCCGTTGCAGGACACCACCGAGAACTGGCAAAAAAGGCTACTAATTAGAGGCAAGAGTCGCGATTCTGGGCGAGCACAAAACCGTAGCTTTTCTGAGAAAAAAGCGCCCCTATGCTGCGTGATGTGATTATACCCCCGGCCGGGGCATATTCCATCTGATTAAACCAAGTGCGAATTTGTCACACGAATGTGGCAGTATCCCCAACAGGGAGACAGAGGACGGCGATGGACGGAAATGCTGACAAGTTGCCATGGACAAGTTGATGGAACGCGATCCGAGGAGAGCGCTGACCACAGTTGACGCCCCTAATTGCACGCTTCCTGGCCAAATAGAGAGCGGTGGGGGGAAAACTAATTCGCGGAAAGGAAGCGCCATTTTCCCTGCTCACTGGTGCGCTAATTAAAGGACTTAGCCAGTGAGGTGAGAGATATTTAAATGCAAACAGCAACAGAAATGAGTCCTTCTTTGTACTCAGTACTTAGGGATTAAGCTAAGTAAAAGTAGAAAGTTTAAAAGAAGTAATCCTGAAGCACAAGAGCAGGTATCCCTGCTTTTAATAATTTAAGGAAGTTCCTGATAATATATAGGTTAACTAGCCGCAACATATTCCTTGTTAACCATTCCAAACCTAATAGATTTCAATTCAAGTCAAGCGAAATTATGTTGACCAACAACATATCGTAAATTGACGCCCCTAGCAAGTATCAGGGTTAAATAAACTTGAAAATCGCATTATATGCATAAGTAAATAATGCTTGCCAATAACTCCCCCCCCTTGCATTGTGCCAAATTCCGTTTAGCCCCCCTTGCAGCCTGCGTCATCGATACGCCAAAGCCACCCCCCAAACGACCTCATTGCAGCCCCATTTGTGCAATTATATCAGCCTCGACTCGTCGTGGCCACATTTTCCATGCAAATTAATGCAGCCTGCCTCTGCATCTTCCTCCGCGTTGTCCTCCTGGCGGATTTCATTGGAATTGTATTTCTTTTATTTTTATCCGTGCGTTATTATTGCTTTAATCTTATATCGATTCCAATTTTTTCTCGTTATTGTGCAATTATCATCTGTGCACTGCGTTGTTGTTGCTCCCGCAAAATGTATAATTGAGCAATTTAATACGAAATTTAGCGATTTCCAAATGGGTATTGCGGTTGTTATTGTTTCGGGTTGTCTGGCCGCACAAATATTTAATTGTATCCTAGCTTTGGGTATTCTGTTAATTCTATTACAACAACTGCCATCCGCCGCCCCACTCCGCGCCCCTTCTGGCTTCGGGCCACTTCCTACTTCCTCTCCCTGGTATAACGACTAAACTAACAAAAAGAAGGAGAGCAAGCAAGCAGGCAAGGAGCCCCAACTACCCGCCAAGCCACCTTCCCTTTGTGGACGCCGTAGATCTTCCCCTGCATCTTGGTAACCGGGCAAACGTGGCGCACGAACTGCAATTTATAACTGTACATACGTGAGCAGTAAGCCAGCGGCAAAATCCAGCAGCACCCAACCCTGGCAGCCTCCCAGAACCACCCTGCTCAGCCCCTTTGGAGGCCAGCGATGGGAGGTTACCAGATAGTTGTATTTAGATACATAACTGTTCAGTACCTTGTATATAGATACATTTTGCAAGGACTTTAAATTGGTCTATTTACAAAATCTCCTATTTGTTAATGTTAATTTAATGTTAATTTCATACTTTTAGTTGTATTTAGTTACGTATCTGTTCAGTATCTTATATATAGATATAATTTTGACGAATTTTAAGTGGATTTATTAAAAAAATCTCGCATTTGTTAATTTAATGTTAATGCCATACTTTATTTGTATTTATTTATTTTATCTGTTCAGTACCTTATATAAAGATATAATTTTCAAGGATTTTAAATGGGTTTATTTAAAAAATCTCTTATTTGTTATTGTTAATTTAATGTTAATGTCATACTCTTAGTTGTATTTAGATACATATCTGTTCAGTATCTTATATATAGATATACTTTTCACAGATTTTAAAAGGGTTTATTTGAAAAATCTTGTATTTGTTAATGTTAATTTAATGATTATGCCATACTTTTATATGTATTTAGATACATATCTGTTCAGTACCTTATATAGAGGTATAATTTTCACGGATTTTAAATGGGTTTATTTAAAAAATCTCTTATTTGTTTATGTTAATTTAATGTTAATGCCATACTTAAGTTTTTAAGCTCTGATAATCACCTAGAAATACAGCTGTAAGAAGTTTTTAACGAGGCACTTAAGAGTGATTTGCAAACTTAAAATATTAAACATTTTAACAAGCACCTTAATGTTGAACTTAGAACTTCTGCAGCACCTTATATCCTGTAACTACCCCTAAAAAAGGTCTTTCCATCGCTATATTCTTTTTTATCAAATCTTGCGTACCTTACAGGGGTAAAACTGGTATTTCTCCCCACCACTCTCGGGCTGAGACCCTGTGGCACATAAACATTTTGTTAGCTGCGCTTTAGTTCGGACCGACGCTGCTGCCTCCGCCTTTGTGCAAGGTGCCCGCATCCGTGGCATCCATCCTGCAGTTTCCCCTTCCGTCCCCGTATCTTTATCCAACCCTTTAGCCCCTACAAAACCCCAATCCGCTCTGATGGCGCTACAGTTTTTGTGATTCGACAGAGCGCATATAAACAAAAGGGTCGCGGCGTTTCGTGCGAAAAGCGGACAAAAAACAAAGGGAAAAGAAAAACAAAATGAAAATGAAAATGAAAAACAACTTGGAGTAAAGAAAGGGAACACAAATGCCGCGATTGTGTGTGGGGGAAGTGGGGAGGGGAGGCATCACATTCAGATGCAGCTTCAGCTAAAGCTACAGCTCCAGTGGCAGTTGTAGTTGAACGCTGAAAGAAAAAATACCTAACTTCCCAGTTTAAATTTGATATAAATCGTTGAATTCTGAGTTTATGAACTAACCAAAGTATTTATTGAAATATAAAACTAGAGGAGCTCTGAAAAAATGCGGTTGTAAATTGCAGGCATTGTTTGAGCTCTACTTCTAATTATTGATAGCAATAAAAAACTTTATAAATATATTATTAAGCTCTGAATTATTTTCGTATCTTAAATCTTCAACTTCAACTTTCCCCCAATTTATTTGCTCTGTGCACATGTAGTTGAAACTGTTGTTCCACCGCAGTCTTGCAACAAATTTGCTGGCACAGCAGGCGAAAATATTTGCCAGCGCAGCAGCCACCAAGGAGCAGCTTGGAATGGCGCGGCGCAGCCAGGAAGGCGGGGTTTCGTGAAAGGATATTTCACTTTATTGGCAAAGTCGAAGATGGAATGCGCTTATAGTCGCAGTCGGGATAGAGGAGGGTTCAGTGACAGCTACAAGTTATTGCCACGCCGGCATGCAACTTTGGTCGGGATCGAGGTTTATCGCCAGCGACCCACAGGACTTACACGGCCCTAATGCATGTGTGACTTCTACAGCGGGGGTGGAAATTCTAGCACCGAAAATACCTTTCTCAAGATGCCAGTGTCAGGCGGAGAGATACACTAAGAAATGTACCCCACCTAAGCTCTTTTTTAAGCTCTATCGATTTATACATTGAAGGCAGCTGCCTCCCTGATCTACTCTTGTGGCCACAACTATGAAGGCTCTTTTGGCCTCCGAAAAGGGTGCCGAATGGCCCATGGGAGTTGCCAGTTGGCAGTGCGAAAGTGCCAGCCAGACACATTCATCAGCTACCTGTGCTACCTGTGCTACCTGTGCCACCTCGGCAATCGTCAATCTTTCGGACGGCCTTCACTGCCGCCTTTGAGTGAGTGACAGGCCACCTTTCTCCGGCTCCCCATCCCCATCCTTTGGGTCCCCATGTGCTTGGCTTTAATTAAGCGTCCCATTTTCCCAGAAATTGCATCTGCAGCAGGTACACACAATTCACTGAGGAAATATTTGCATTCCATGTACCCAAGCACCCAAGCACCCATCGGTCTAAGCGCTCGCGATGCTCGAAAAGCCTTTGGGTTTGAGGTCGAGACCGAAGCTGAGATTGTGGATAGGCGGCGGTGGATATTTCGGGGGCTGAGGCCGAGATGTCATAAGCAGAAGCCGTCGCTCCTTGGACCCTTGACAATTGCGGGGCTTAATTGGATGCAAAATTAACTGTTAAGGCATTTAGCGTTGCCAGGTAAGAGCAGGTAAGAGAAGGAGGAGGCTGGCTGCGGCTTGGGTGTCATCATGGTCGACTGTTCTCGGTTGGCCGAAAGCCACAGGGTAGACAAGCCGCAGAAGGCACACTCAAGCTTGACCAAAATTTAATGAATACTTAATTGGATGGATTTGGCATAGTTTAAGTTGTTTTAAAGTCTGAAGTGGAAACTATTTGTAGGTAAATAAACCAAGTTAAAATTTGTTTCCCACATAATACATCTGGGATGTGCAATATATTTTTCAATCAATTAAAATGCATATTAAAAATGTATACTAATTCTAGGTTTATAGTCACGAGCCAGTTATAGAAGCCCCTGCGCTCGATAAAATGATTTTCCCATAAATCCCACACAGGATGGGGCCTTAAAAATTCAATTAAGCTGCGCTGCGAGTGCCGTCCCTGTCTGCAAAGTGATATCCCTGCTCTCTGTCGCTCTCGCTGCTAGCTTGTAGCCCTGACGGTTGCCTGCCTGCCCCTCTAGCCGTCCCATTCTGGCAGCCAAAACATGCGTGTCAAAACAATTGTCATTCATTTTGCTCTTGGTCTCGCTCTCTCTCTCTCTATCGTCTAGCTGGAAATTCACTTCGTAGCAACACCCCACCCCACATTGCCCCCGGCCCCCCTTGCAATTATGGCCCAGTGACATGTGTTAACAGTCGGGTCTCCCTTGCTTATTTCGGCCCCTTCCTCCCCCGCTCCCTTTCTCGCTCTCGCTCAACATTTCCGCCAGATATTTTTGCCCATTTCCTGCAGCCTTTCAGCATCAATATGAAATCAATATGGGAGGGAAAGGGGCTAGAGAGCCTGCGAGAGAGAGAGCTGTTAGTCCTGCCATCAGCGCCTTGATTACTGCTGTCATATTATTTTCACACTTGAAATGCTGCCGCCCGACTTGGCTCCACATCACCGCCATATATGACTCGATCTGGCAGCCGCTGTTGGTCATTATCAGCGCCGGCCTTTATCTGACACTTGGCTGTCACTTTACATGCTGCGAGTCCTTGTGCCTGGCCGCTCTAATATCCCGACATCCTTTCGTCTGTCAGTGCAGCACTCGTCCCTCTCGCTTGTAATTGATGCTGCGAAAAGTATGATGTGGGGTCTATATATAGCATAAAGATAAACAATAAAAAGAGGCTAGTTTCGCCTCCTTCTATTATTGCTCAGAGAGGCAGCCATAAGATATTATATATTTCGAGGTGAAGGAATTTGTAGAAAACTCAGTAATTTTATAAATATAATTTAGAAAACTCTTACTATTTCATTTGGCCTCCCTTTACATGTAATTTCTAGTCCAGACAAAGCAATTGCCGAAGGCTCTAGCCTCTAATCCAAGGCTTATGTTTCGATGGACGAGATGTAGTCTTAACTAGTACAATCATTTGTCAAAAACAATGCTACATAGTAAGCCCTGGCAATACATTCATTACCTTGTATTCCCCACACACATCAATCATCGAATCAGTTTACTTCACTCCCAACACACAGGATGAAGCTAGCCCTAAGTCCGGTTTTTTTTCTCGTTATTTGTTGCGGCGCGGTGGTAAGTGAAGTACGATATGAGCCATGCGGTAATAATCAGGAGCAAAATTCAAATCATAGCTGCCACAGGGATCAGAGGCCAGAAGCCTGCCCCTGTCGCTGGCCGGGAATGGAACTCCGGACATTCCGGTACATATCAGACACATTAGCCGATCGGAACGGGATGTTCCCCCAATGCCAATGGACGACCACGCTAAGCACTTGCCCTGCGATATGGACCAGAGGGGCGGCCAGAGCTATGTGTTTGCCTTCCCCAACCAGTGCATTTGGGCCTTTAACAATCGGTACAGGAGTGAGGGTCACTTCCGCATCTACAAGACCTATCAGTTGGAGGCATTCTTTTTCGGCCAGTACCATGAACGCCTAAAGCGCTATGAGCTCGAGCCCCATAACTACGATTACAATTAAATCATAATAGTCATAAAAATGTGATATTTTCTAAATTTTAATTATGTACTTGCTATACAAAGAAGTTAATATATATTATGGATGAGACTCACAATTCATGTTAGTTTTCTTGGTTGAGCAAAAGGATTACTTTTAAGCTGATATTATATAAACGTAGATCTAGCAAACGATACCTGATATGTCTCGATTCTTTTCATAGTAGTCACAGCATTGCTTGTCTTATATTCAGTATCCTATTAGTCCCCAGAATGTTAATACACGTAGAGCTCCTTCTCCTGTTTATAATATTAGAAATTGTGAGTAATTCAATATCTTATATTAATCTGTGGTATTTATCTAAAGCCGCACATTGCAGTTGTTCTTTGGAGATGCCAATCTTATTTCAGGCAAGCCCCCTGCTTCTCCTGTCCAGATCGAGAGAAGCAACTCCACTAACAATGGTTCCGTGGATGCAATAGAACTGAAGACGAACTTCAGCAGGCCAGCTGCCCCGGTGTCTCCGCCCGCTATAAATTATTCACTTAGACATATTCCGCGAAAAAGGCGTCAAGTTGAGCGGAGTATGGAATTTATGGATTTGCATACCACGCACTTGCCTTGCGAATTTGACACGTCACAACGGCAAGTTTATCTTCCCAACCATTGTGCACATACGTTCAACAAACGATATTCATCAGAGGCCTCCTATAAGGTCTTTCAGCTTTACAGACTGGAGGGCTTTATGTTCGGTCAGTACTATGAGCGCCTGTTGCGATATGAAACTGAGCCACCCACCTATGACTATAGAAATATAGGCTTATAAATTTGGTCGGAAAGCTTTTGACATATGTCACTGTTCTGAGAGTCGTTAATACCTTTAAATATCGAATAAATCGTACGGGTAAATTCAAATGTTGTGTGACTTTCTCTTCATATAAATCATGTCTCGAAATTTCACGTTACTTGCAATAGTCCTAGTACAGGTGGCATTGGTAAGGCTTAACCGGGGAAATCGTTGGATTAAGTAATAGAACACGCTTTTTGCAGATGCCACAGGGAAATGCTCGAAGCATTGCTTCCACTGCCACTGAAGAGAGATCATCCTTAGAGACGTCCTTAGAGGCGTCAAGACCTCAGAACAATGCCACCTCCAGAGTTGCGACAGTTAATTTAGCACAGGTGCAGGATACTTCCGAAAAGTTGCAAGTTCCGAGAATTCTGAGGCACGTGGTCCGCGACAGACGTGAGCTGACGGTGCCCTTCGCTTTTGATACCAAACACTTGCCCTGCGATATGGATATGACTCCAAAAAATCTTCAGACACTGATAGCTCATCTACCCGACCACTGTGTCTGGGCGTACAACAATCGCTACGTGTCAGAAGACAGATATCGCGTCTATAAGTTATATCAGCTGGAGGCCTTCTTGTTTGGCCAGTATCACGAGCGACTGCGGCGCTTCGAGATGGACCCCCACACCTGGGACTACGCAAGCATAGTGACTTAAAAGCATAATGACTACAAAGGAATTTTGTGTCAGAGCTTGTTGTCAGTTTGTGATGTTTGGCTTGTAGTAAATTTCAAGTATTCTTCAATAATCAAAAACAAAAAAGGAATAAATTATTGGTGTAAGTTTGCCATGGACCTCGGAGTAAATTTTCTATTCACCTTTCTGGTTGTCTTGGTGAGATGATTTTTCCTAACTATCCTATGGAATCCTTCAAGTAAACTGTATAGACCGTATTAAATACAGGACATGCCAGAGCTCTCCCTGAAACAACATCCATAGTTACCCCTCCAATCATTAAGGAGAAGACCAACGCCACTGATCTCATGCTGCCACTGGAAAGGGTGGAGGAACCAGCGGAAGGAGTCGCCACAACTATCATCAAGCACCGCAGGCGCAGCAAGAGGGAGCTGCGGGTGCATATGCCCTTTGACCTGCACACCCTGCACCTGCCCTGCGACCTGGACCACCGTGGCGCAGAATTCATTGCGTCCCACTTGCCCAACCACTGTATCTGGGTGTTCAACAACAGGTTCGCCCACGTGGGATTCTTCCGCATATTCAAAACCTACCAGCTGGAGGGCTTCTTTTTCGGGCAGTACTATGAGCGCCTGAAGCGCTACGAGGTTGATCCCCAGAATTTTGGATTTGACTGACGATATGGCCTTTACATATATAACCTTTGCCCCTGCTGGGGCCTGTTTTTAAATCTCTTGAAATAAGTTGCGTATACGTAATATATAAAGAACCTTGTATAAAGAGCATTAAGTCTTATGTTTAAATTGCGTATACGTAAGGTTGATCCCCAGAATTTTGGATTTGACTGACGATATGGCCTTTACATATATAACCTTTGCCCCTGCTGGGACCTGTTTTTAAATCTCTTAAAATAAGTTGCGTATACGTAATATATAAAGAACCTTGTATAAAGAGCATTAAATCTTTTGTTTAAATTGCGTATACGTAATATATAAATAACCTTGTATAGAAATCTGTATCTGTATCTTGCTTAAATTGCGTATACGTAATATATAAAGAACCTTGTATAGAAAGCATTACATCTTTTGTTTAAATAGCGTATACGTAAGGTTGATCCCCAGAATTTTGGATTTGACTGACGATACCAGCCTTTACATATATAACTTGTCCCTGCTGGGACCTGTTTTTAAATCTCTTGAAAAAAATTTCGTATACGTAATATATAAAGAACCTTGTATAGGAGGCATTACATATTTTGATTAAATTGCGTATACGTAATAATACAAAACATTTCAGTAGAAGAAAAACAAACACTTGTAGTCAAAAAATGTTATATATTTTTTAGGAAATTGTTGAAGATTGAACCATTTTCTTTTTGGAAAAACAAGAAACCCGATTTTCTAGCGAACAACTTTGTCAGTTTATGTCGCTTTCTTGTTGCTAATCATTTGTGAACTTCCCCCCCGGCCACAAGCCGCTTTTCTGAGCATCTTCCCAGCATTTTTGACAGGCATCGCAAACTGAGTTCAATGCAAGCGGAAATTTGATATTTTTGAAAAGCTTTTTCGCTGTGTTTGTTCTGGCGAAACACGAGGGGTGAGGGAAATGTGCGTAGCAGCTGCTGTTAAATTTCCCACGAGTGGATGGGGGCCCAAGGAGATGTATGTTTGATTCTAGAACGCTTTGAAAACAGTTCAAAATTCGATCATTATGGGCACATTTATCATGGATTTTGTTTTAATTGCGGGCCCCCGTTCATTTACATTGATGAAACATAATCAATCAACTTGCTTCATTTTAGGGGAAAGCAAATAAGGTGCAACGCCTTAAGTGAATTGGATGGCGCGTGTGTTTGTTGGGTCTCCGATTTTTATCTGCCAAATTCCTTCTCGGATAGCATTTGTGTGTAATTTGTAATTTTGCGGATCATCAATCAGCTGTCGTCGGCTGTCGAGCTGCGATTTGCTTCAGCGGACGGAGGCGGAAACGGAGGTTCGTCTCTTGTTTCACTTTGATTTATCGATGACTTGGCGAAACACAAAAGTTTTCCTTTTAATTACAGACCCTGCGGGGGAACCTGTCCTATCTGCCGCCCCGAATTGAGTTTTTCATTGTCCTTCCCTTGTAATTAACAACAACTGCAGGACCCCAGCGCCTTTGTCTCTGGTTATTTATGTTTCACTTTTGGCAATAAAATATGTGCGATGTTTTCTTTATTTTTTGTGTAATTATTCTCTGCAAAGTTAATGTGATATCTGCATTATTTTGGAAGTAAACAATCACATACACATTTCTTAATCTTTAGTTTAAAGTTCATAGCTTATCCCAAATATATTTATTAAAAATTAAATAGATTCCTTACTGCAAAAACTTTATGCTGTTTGCGGATTTTACTCTAAGAAACTTGCAGCCCAAACAAGTTTTGCTGTTTCACTTTTTCAGATTAAATTAAATTTCAAGATGGTCTGGCAGCAAACACCACCCGAGCTCAAGTTGTTTTCCACCTCGAGGTTAAGAGGCGACAACCAACTGTGTTTTTTAATTAATTTTAAATTACAAAACCAAGTGCTGGCTGGCCAGACAGAAAAACATCTAAAAAAAGACACAACAAACAGCCCAAGATGATGAAAATTGCCAGTGGAAAATATGATAAATTCCTTGTGCAAATATTTTGTATCATTAAATTTTTAGAGAATTTCTTTTCCCTGGCTCACGCTGGGAATATGCTATGCCGAAAAGCTCTTCTCCCCCGGTTTTTGCTTTATGAACGAAACAGAATTTTGCGTTGCCCTGCTTTCTGCCGAGAAGCTTTATTTATTTATTTCCGGAAACGTGCCCTTGAGATTAAAGTATTGCTCTGCACCCCCACCTTGTCCGCCCATCGCCTGACTCTCTCTCGCCCCAAAAATTGCTCGGCCATCTGTATGTAACTATGTACAGGGTACGAGTATATATGCAAACAGAGATACACATCTGTATCTGTGTGTTGTTCATTTGTTCATTAGGTTCCTTCGCGCCATCCTGAGTCTCCAGCTTCAGCTTCAGCCCCAGCTTTAGCTTCAACTCCAGCTCCAGCTCCAGGTTCTCCTCCTCCATTCCGAATGCCCATCTCTCGCGCGTGTCTGGGTGTTTGGTCAGAGTTGTTCAAAGTTTCCATACCGTCCGCTCCTCCGCTTGGTCACGCCCCTTAAGAGTGTCCTAGGTGATGCACTCGGAGAAATACCGTAGAACCTTTTATTAGCATCCTTAAACTAGAGATTGCATGGATAGACTTGGAATTTACATCCTTAGCTAAAAATGTAATGTAAAAATTGCCTTTATAATCAAGGAATCATTATTAAATAAAACCCTAAATATTCGTATTATAAAACTATCAAATACACAGTTTAAAATACTTAAATGCTCTTTTCTAATATCTTTTATGAACTCGAAATAAATCTAGAACTTATGACTATTGTCAATAATCCACTGCCAAATTCCTGGAATTTTTTTGTGAGTGCAATCTTCTGACCATTTGCGAGCCTCTAATGAAAACACAATAAAAATTTTGTGCTTTTCTGCCTTCCCAAGTGGCTGTGAAATTTTTGATGAGTTTGTCAGCTTGTGGGAATTGTGCCAATCGCTCTGCCAGTCGCCGCTGTCGCCAGGCGAATACTTATTAAGCGAACTGTGTGCTCCTCTTAGAATTCAGTTCAATGTAATTAAGCTTCTGCTCCTTGGGAGCGAAGGTCAAAGTGCGCCTCTGCTGGAAAATTCTCTACTGCGCGATAATTATTCGATGACTGACTTCAGCCGATGACAATTTTCCAGCATCAGGGAGAGGGGCAGGGACAGGGGCAGGGACAGGGACAGGGGCAGGGGCAGTGACAGGGGCAGGGACAGGGGCTGTGACAGGGATATCCATAATTCAATTAGTCCCAAGCAAATTCTCCCGCCTATCTGTGGGGAAAAAAGTCAATAAACAACTTCATCTTCGTCTGAAGTTTGTGCTCAGCGTCAAAAGTTTCCAACTTTCCATTCTGTTCGTTCTCTTGATGGCCAATTAGTTCATATTGCCTATGCATACATACATATATATATATATATATGGCTAAAGTCGGCCAAAGTATTTATGGAGGAGGAACATGAATGTCAAGCAATTGCTGCCAATCAAATCAATCACCTGGACTTTGCCCCGAATATACATAGGAGTTTATGTGCTGGGCGTTATAAAAATCCTGCTCAGTTCGCCAGCTAGCCCGCTGTTATCCTTAATCCTTCGCCTTTTTTCTCCTCCGCTTTTGAAACTGACACGTTGCCGCTCTGAGGCGCAAATCTCATTTCCCTTGTGGTGGCGAGAGCCACTGAAAAAAAAAAGAATGTATCATCCCGCCGCCTTTTTCTCGCCCAGCTTTTACGTTTCGTTTCGTTTTTATTTTTTTTTGCTTTTTTTGGTAACCCAATTTGATGGCCACTGCTCCGCTGCTTTGGCTCTCTGCTTACGTCACAGCTTCGCACCTCGCACAACTGGCTTTCTGTGTCACACACAAACACACACACAGCGGCGCACACTCTCAGAGGGACACACACATTCTCCTACAGTTAAGGCCAGAATATTAGTGGAATTTGTCTGGACATGAACGAGGAAATAAATACAATATTAAGCAAAGAGTCTGCAAAGTTTTTTTTAATGTTTTCTGAAGGGAAAACTAAAGGGGAAATAAATATACAGGTTTTTAAAAATGGTACCTTTGACCTTATTAATAATAATAATAATAATTAATTATAGTAAGCGCGATGCTTACTTTAAGGATAAAGAGAAACAAATTATAAAAACTGTAAGCATCTGTATACGTATAAAAGCTAAAGCGAGTAGGTATGGATTATAATTATTAAAAGTTTTTGTTATTAAAAAAGTTTAAAGAGAAATGCTTTTTATAGAAAAATCGTTGGACATCTTTAGGATTAATAGTTAAAAAATAAATAAATTGAATTATACTCTACTTCTCTCTCTATACAAATCGAAATGTGAATTGTTTTGGCTTTCTCCTTTCCCTTAGAGCCGTTATAGCCCTCATAGTTTCCCAAAGACCAACAGACAAATGGAAATGACCGCATCTGAGTCGTTGGCCAAGTGCTAAACTACTTGGCTCACCACAGCTGTAGACACCCACAGAGGAGGCGGCTCTCTACATTATGGCCGAAAAGTGGACGAAACAAAACAACAAAATGCCATTGGAATGGGAGGCATAAAAAATGGTAACAAAATTACATACATCAAAGGTGTTTTTTTCTGTTTTTTTTCTCCTATATGAATACACGAGTGAGTGTGTGGAGGAGGCAGTGAGTCGGCGGGGGATGCGGTACGTTGTTTAAGGGTTGCTGTGGGCCATGTTGCTGGTTCCTCGTTGCCTTTACTGATGTTGTTGCTGCTGCTGCCGCTGACCAATGGTCCATGTAATTTTTTGGCAAGCATCTCTTCGCATATCAGCGCACTTGTGAACCTTTTTTGGAGATGGGTCGTGAAATATGCTCCCCCCGCCCGTCGATTGCTTTTCCATGTTACCTTTCGCTTAGCCTCATCCTCGTCCTTGTCCTCAGGCTTCAGCTCTGGCACCGGCCTCATCTCGTATCTCATCCACATTTATGATGAATGTGCGGGCCCCCATTTCAGCTCTGTTTTTTCTGGCCAAATAAACTTGGCAAATATGCGGCCTTAGTTTAAAGCCAAAGCACGCGCCGATTGACATCATTAGGCCTGGCCCAGCCAGCAGCTAGTTGCGGCACTAAATCATGGTTCCGGCCATCAAAAAAAAAACAAAATATATATATGTATATATGACAAAAAGTGAATGCACAACTAAATGAATGGCACACATGGGAGACCGTGTATACAGAAGCCGAGGGGGGAACTGAAAGGAGTTTTGATTTATGCAAACAGTTCACAGAGATAACAAAAGCGAAAGAGTTGGGCAGAAAATTACCCTGTTTGAACAGGAAATCCGGTGTAAGAATTTACAGAACGGACAAAAAACTTATTTTCGATATGTTTCCGGTCATGTAGGTCACTAAATTATTTATGATAATTACAAGACCAGCTTCTGGCTCTCAAGTATCGCTCTTTTAAAGTCCCTGCTTTTATTTCCGGTTTCCAGTTGTAAGCGTTTTATTTGGTAGCAGCAATTATTGCTTTGAGCTTTATAGATTTTCCATTCAATTTTCACAGAAGTAAAGACAGTAGTAAAGTTCCGGCACCCAAGTATCTAAGAATGACCAAATGTTAAAGGGGAAACGTAGCCGGAAACTGAAAGCAAGCGGAACTCAATCAAGTTGTTAAGCGAATATCCATGTTTATGCGTCTCCAGATGCTCTCAGATTGCTCGGAATGGATCTATAAACAAGCCCTACCAGTGAGGCTGTAAAGTTGATAAAACCAAACCCCAAAATACGTTCCCCAAGCATCCAGATGATGCCCCCCACAAATTCTCAGAGTCAGCTCCAGAACGTGTGTGCTGGTGCTGGAGTCTTCTCGCCTTGTTTGCACTTGGTTATTGATAGTGCTTCAATCTGAGGAAATAATAAATAAATGAGCCTAACGTCACGGCTCATGTCGTTGGCCCACCTACGTATTCACCACCACCAGCTCCTCCTTCAACTTCTCCCCTCAAATACGCACACTGGCTTAAACACACACGAGAACACACACACACCCTCACCCCAAAACGGACTCATTCACTCAGGACATTTCCTCTTCTGACGCTGCTGCTGCTGCTGCTGCTCCTGTTTTCCATTTTCATTCTCTGGGCTTTGGGCCCTGGGCTCCCCCGTCAGTTTCTCAATTTCCCCCGGAGCTGCCAACATTTTTCACATCTCGGCTGTACACTGCACTGGCAGAAACTCCACTAATTGGAATGAAGAGCAGTTTCTAATTTTTAAATAAAAGTTATTTATGTTTAAACTCTTTGTAAAGTGAATACAGCCTAGGTTTAATTAAAATACATGAAAAGATTTCCACATGCCATAAAAGTACTCATTTCCAAGACTTTTCTGGCAGGCTAGTGTAAAATGGGTTTCCCAAAAAGTGCTTTCAATCGATTACTAAATCTCCCCTGACATAATTGTATATTTTTATAGAAACTTCGTATGAATATCAAATGTTTGGAGCTCATCCAGTGAAAGATTATTCTTCGTATGACCATTAAAAATGCTTTTTTCGCTCCGTGTATGTTTTGTATGGTCGCTGCTCGCTGTTCTCGGCCTCGCATGCGTGTGCGTGCTTGTGACGTATACGCAACGTGTGCCATATTTTTACATGGCCGCCGGGGCAACAACAACTGCGACAACAGGCCGCCTGCAACTGACAGGCCGCACTGCCTATGACGACTGCCACGGGCCAGCGCTTCCTTCAGTTATTTAGCGCGCCTCGCAGCGGCGCTGTCTGGCACCGTTCTGCGACCTCCGACCATTGCGATTCCCCTGCTTTTCCGCCGCTCACAACAAAGAGCAAATTGTTTTAATACAGCGAGTACATAAATACGTGCATACACACACGCACTCTCCACGCCCACTGCCCCCGTACTGACATCTCAATTTGTTGTACAGTTTGCTTGGGAGGGCGCTTACAAGTTTCTTATTGCAATGCAAATGAACATTTTGTTCCAGGCCTGCATATACATACTTCTGTGAAATTTCATTAACATTGCGCATACGCCCCGTCGTCCGCGCGGTCATTAAGTAATCTGTTTCATTCGGGTCTGCAGCGTGGCACCTGTCCATAAAATGCATTAATCAACTGTATGGCAATTTACTTCGTCCGCATACCCGCTCTCACAAAGGCTGGCAAATTAAGCGTTGGCAAAAATTTCACCTGACACAACAATATATATATGCACAAAGGGAATGAGCAAGGAAGTAGCATTTAATGACATTTATATGCGAGACTCCAAAGAGCTGAAAATTGAGACGGAAACGGGTGAAAATGAGTGGATGAAAGTTAAGATACGTATATATATATATCTTATTTATAAATATTTACCTGAAAGCCTTTCAACCTACGATAATCTTTGGCATTCATGGACTTTATTTATAATACGCAGAGACACCCGTTTGCATCAATTTCATGGTCGGCCTGTCAATTTGCTTTTTGGCAGGTCGACTACCATTTTATCGCTTCGATATGTTTCTATCAGCTAAAAGGAAATATTTTCCGACATTTTAATATATTCGTTTATATAGTGTGCCACAGTGCCACAGTGCCACAGTGCGAATGCCACCCTTCACACGCAGATGCTTTTAAATATTTCAGACATATGTAATGCCTCAGTATATTGCCATCGATCCCCGTGCTGCTGCTGGGCCAGACAGTTTGTTTTGGCTGTCATTGCTTTTAAAAACTTTATGACACGGCCAAAAATATTGGTATTTTCATGCAAATATGTTAAGTAGGGTGTATCAGTGGCAATTTAACAATGGGAATTCCGAACAATAATGGGTAAAAGTATAGATAAAGTAAGAAAGGATAAATAGCATCATTAAATCATGAAATTAAGCCAAAAACCGGAAACTTTTGATTGGTTTTCAATCCTTTATATTTATTAACATTACATTCCTCTCTCAACATACACCCTAATATTTACTCAAAGGAATGCATACAGCCACTGGGTATTTGTGTTGTAAATTACGAAACGTATATCGAGTGAAAAGTGTCAGAGTCAAAGTTGGAGTAAGGTCAAGTTTTGGGTTCTCGTGCTCGTTCGATATCTGGGAACTGTCTGCCAATCACAGCCGAGTGTGGGTGGGTTTGTGTGTGTGCCAGTGAGTGTCCTTTGCTATCTGACATATCCTTTTTCCTGTGGTCCCGGCAGCTGCTGGTGCTGGTGCTTCTGCTGCTGCTGTTGCGGCTGCTGATTTTATGCTTTTCTCCCACTTCATCGACGGTGTCGGGATGTCGATGTCGTAGAGTCGTAGAATCGTCGCCGTCGCATTGCACATAAAACATTTTTATTGCTCATTTAGATATTTATGCGCAGTTTTATTATAATGAAAATTGTGCGTATGCGTGCGGTTTTATTGTGATTGCATTGAGGCCAAACGAAACCAGTTTCCAAAGTTCAGTTCAGGGCCCACAGTTGTGCTTGTGCGTCACACAGCTGCCGAGAGTTGGAAAGTCGGAAAGGCGGAAAAACTGAGAGGCAAAGGACAGGGGACAGAGAGGACGGAGTCTCTTTGCTCTCTATCTACATCTACACACACAACACACAACAACTGGCTTTCAAACTTTCAAACTGCACGTGATTTGATTCGTTTCCCCCTCCGCGGACCACCGCTTGGAGCTCAATTTTACGCAGCTTTTGCTTTTTTGCATTTTATGCGTTTTTGCCTTTTTACGAGCCTCACGTCGACCGCAAACAAATTCAAATGGCAATGGGAATGGCGGTCACAGTCACAGTCGCAATCGCAAATGGCAAATGTCGCAAAACGAATCGCGATCTGAGTCGAAGCCGAGTCTGATAAGTGCCCGCCAAAGTAGGCAACAATTTTTTTCATTGCTTCCTGAGCTTCCCCGCGACATAAACCATTTAATTGCAAATTTATGCGTGTGTGTGTGAGCGGGGAGAAATTAATGACCGAAACTGCGTAACGAGCTTTTCGAAAAATACAGGAAAAAAAAACAAACAAAAAAATGGACCCCAAGATTGGCACGAGAATATTGTTGGTCATTAATTAACGCCGAAATGATCGATAAAGTTTATACATTTTGAAGAATTTGTGCCTCCACTCATCAACTTGGGGAGAAGATGCATTTTTTATGGCTCCTGCTGACGATAAAAACATTAATTAATGTCTGTCATTTTTTTCATACCTGTGACAAAATAATAAATTAATATAATGTCAAATGATACAGCAAATTGAAGTCTTATAATTAATCAATAGATTGAATGAAAGAGGTTTTCTTCATCGTTGAATTATAATAATAATAAGCAAATCATTTGACAAACAAATATACATTTATGATTAAAATATATATAAATATTTTATATTAAACAAAATTCTATTAACTGTACCAATTTTAAGCTTCAAAATCACCATTAAACAAATGTTATTTATTTTCAATACAGTCATTTGCCTAATCCAATAATCCCATTAAGTTTTTGGTAAAGGACAAGTAAATCGAGTATTTATTAACGCCGAAACATAAAGCTGCAATTAATTCAAAAATAATAAAACCACTATCGAAGGGCAATCGAGTCGGTGGACACACCTACGACCACTTAAAATCAATAACAAGTCGACAAGAGAACAACAGCCGCAGCCATAATAATTACAAACCAATTAAAAGCTTATTTACATATTGTCTTTGTCATAATGCAGTTGAAGATACAACTGCAAATACATGGCATACATATGTATTGATGCATCACTGGGGAATCAAACTCATCATCAGCAACAACAACATCAGGGGAACAATGCGAGTGATAACGACAACTGATTGACGGCAAACCGTCAATGACACGAGCCCAAGTCAGATGCCGATGCTGATGCTGATGCAATTGCCATATGGCCACCCACGAAAGCCACCCGTCCGCCCCACTTAACACCCCCAAAACCGCCCACTCAGCCACACTCATAGGCAATTGCATTTGCCAGTTGCTGCCGAGTGTGGGTGTTCGGTTGTGCGTGCGTAAGATTAAGCAAATTTTGCGGTAAATTCAATTTTCAATTCAACGCAATTAAATGAATGCAAATCACTTGAGCAGCAAAAGGCGTGAATGTCTTGCCGAGAAGACCTGCTGACGTAAGTATCTGAAATTGAGGTCAAAATTTTGGCAGACAGCAACTAAATTCAATATCATATACACACTTATAAAGGTGTGCAACTACTTTGAATAAATAATATTATTTTATTTTGTAAAAGGTCCCCATTGTCCTGGGCATATTAAACTTAGACTGGTGAATAAAGGGCTCGAAAATATAGTTTAGCTAGAACTAAAGCCTCCCTTTGTAGCTGGTAGAAAGGGTTTCATACCTGTTTACACCTGTTCGCATAGCTTATACCCACATATTTCTTTGAATATTTCAACAGAAACTACACATAGTGCACTGAGAAGTACTAAGTTAACACAAATTAAATAGAAATTTTAAATATTCGTAAATATTAGGAGCTATAATAATTTGCTTATTTATTTTTACACAACCTTACAAAAACAATAAATATGCCTGGGGACTAATTGAGAATTATAATGATTTCTTTATTTAATAACAAAAGCAATGCGTGTATTGGCAGTTGAGAGCTATAACTATATAATCATAAACTATAAATATCTTTAAATATCAATGGTACATCCGTATTTCTAACTCATAGTGAAGTTTATTCTGGTTTTGGTTACACATTTCAAGAGGTAAATAACCCAACGGTGACCTATTTTTCCCTCAGTGCACACACAATCACATCTGGTCCATTAGACTGGTCAGTTGGCCAGTTGACATCCATCCTCACGAGTCTCGTTTCGCCTCCTCTGGCTAATGCGGCCACTGGGCAGTCAACTGTTCCGCTGCCGCCAGCCTCCGGCCTCCATCTCGCCCCCTGGCACCCGCCACCCGTCATCGTCACTCCTCCATCGCCTGCCTCTGAACACAGTATAGTCCTGTTGATTTTGCCCTTCGGCTGACACAGAATGTTGTTGACTTTGCATATTAAAACAAAATGAGAATGCAGAAGCAGCAGGCAGCAGGCAACAACAACCGACGGAGGAACATTGTTGAAAGATATGGAAGGGTTCCTCCGCTGGTAAAAAGGAAGGATGGAAGGGGCTGGGAAGGCACTTATAAGGCTACTTTTTCATTTGTGACGCCCACGTTAAACTTTAATTAATTATATACAGTTTGTTTGGCAAATTAAAAATTGTTGACTTTCACAGAATCGCAGAATGATGACGAGGACGATGGCAATGGCGATGGCGAGGAACCGGAAAGTGAGGTTCGGGGGGAATTTTAATTAGGCAAACGCCACACACAACCATTCGCACAACCAGCGAAGGTTGCGTAAGAGGCTTAAAGTGCGAAAACGGTGGGAAAAACTGATGGCAAAAATGTGAAATGCTGTCGAGTGTGACGTCCAATAAGAATTAGTGGCCAACAGGAGGTTCGGCATCAGAAAAGGCGAAAGCAACTCACTCGTTTGTTGCTGTTTTCGTTATTGCCATTGATTGACACGCAAAGCGGCCACGCTTTTAGGTGTATGTGTGTGTGTGTGTGTGTGCTTGTATGGGTGTGCGGGTATTTCGGGGCCGGAACTGAGAATCCAGTTGACATGGCCAGGGCGTTGAGAACCTGCTTTTCAGTGGCTGATGAAGGGGAAATGGTAGGGAAGGAAGGGACAGCTCCAACGTGGCCATCCACGCTAATTGGAGCACGTCGCAGCGCACTCTTACACTGAGGGAAAAAGAGATGTAGGGGCAGATATTCTTATACATATATAACTTAATAATAAAAAACTTTATTCATTTCCTGAGAAATCAAGGTTCCTCTATATTAACGCTTTTAAAAGATAGAGGCTTATGTTCCTTACTTAAAATCTATTCACATTTTCAGTGTTTTTTTCCTCAGTATATAAGTAGAGGTGCTGCTGGGGGAAAGGTGGAAGCGAAGAAATGCACTTAATTGGAATACGACGACGAGGAGGGCAGCGCGAGTGCGTCGCCATTGCTCTATGATTAATTAGTGGCCACAGGAGAATGTTCGGGCAAAACAGCCAGGAACCTGGCGGTGGAGGAACCAAAACTGTCCAGAGAGATGATTGATTCGCTTTCAGAAACTTTTTTGCACGCCTCCAAAAAAGAGATTAAAATCAATTTAAAATCTGTTTAGTTTTGGGTACTTCTTTTTGTGGGAAACTAAGTGAAAATTAAGCAGGTTGCCTTTTACCACAAGCGAGAAACTAAAAAAAATATTTAGATAGGCAAATTAAAGAGTAGTTAGAATTTCTTTCATATTTTTAAACGGCTTAAAAGTCAGTTTAAAACGTTTGCAGTTAAGGATATATATTCCGTGTAACTTGAGCAGCTGAGGTTCGATTTTTGTCAGAGTTGCCAGGCAATCTCCATGGAAAATCCACCCTCAACCCCTTGTTTTTCTTGAGTTTTGTCGCGTCTCGTCTTACGCATAATTAGCCGGCGTAAGTAAACTCCTTAAGCTGCAGTTAAAAGCCATAAAACTTGCGCGCATCGTTTGCTGTCATGTTAAATTCATAATTTCAATTTCAAATTGTTATTACAGCCGTCGCTGTTTTGCCAGTCCCCCTCTCAGTCCCCCAGTGAACCATCTCAACCCCTTCTATGCTATCTCCCCAACATCCCCTTCACGTTCCTGCCTGATTATTATTGACAGTTGCCGACGTCTTTTGTTGCCGTTGCCGTTGCCCGTTGCCCGTTGCCGGTTGCTGTTGTTTTAGTTGTCTGACGCGTCCCCCCTATCCTGCTCATTTTAGTCTCATAAATATGCAAATTAATCATTTGCGGAAATTTACATACTTAATAAGTCGCTTTAATTAAATGTTCACGCACGCATGCCTTGCAATCTTGCCCCCGAGAATCGCACGAAATCGGTTGAATCCTTTTTTCCACATTAATGCCAGCTTGTTAATTGTGCTGCAGCTAAAAATCCGACGCCTCTCTATAACGCTACCCCATTTGCATGGAAATTCGGGGGAATTCGGGGGAAAGGCGGAATACCCGGGGCCTGGCAACTGTTTCGCATATTTCGGGACACAGTCACGTTCCATTCAAAGCAGCGGCAACGGCAACGCACAAAAAAAATACAGTTTATCTTCCAAAAAGAGGAAAAAATATATAAATAAAAAGAGAAAACTCGAAGCACAGAAATCTTTTTTATGTGTTCAACGAAAAATTGTTGCCCGAAACGAAAATGAGCACCCAAGACCAGCAGCAAGTATGCAAACTGTGAGGCGCAGCGAACATAAATTAACATTTTTATGCCCCGCTGCAATGGACCAAAAAGAAGTTGTTGGCTCAGAAAACAGTTGCCAGGCGAAGGCGGCGGAGGACACCGGGTGTCGAGTGATGGGTGGTGTTGGGTGGTGGGCGCTGCGAGAGTCCTTTCTAATGCCCGCATTATTTACGAGGAAGCTGAGGGCCCATTCACATCTCTCCATTTCATTTCGTTTCGTTTCCATTTCGCTTCGTTTCCATTTCGCCTCACCGCATTCTTTGCCATTCGCCTTTGACGCCACAAATAATTTTAATTGGTTTTCCTTTTCGGGGGGAGCCCTCGCACCAGATGGTAATGACTTTATTTCTATATATTGTATATTCAGAGAGTTTGGAAACCATAAGACCATAACTTGTAATCGATAAACTTTTCGCTTTTATTTTCTCTTTTGGTCAGGAGCACACAGAAAATATCAAGAAAATTGGCCATCAATTAGAGAATAAACTAAAATTTAGCTTTAAAAGATGAGAGAAAAGTATGAAGAACGAATTTCTGTAGAATTTCCTAGGGGGTTTCTAATAGTATTACCGAAAATTCTTGCTTCTTAAATAAATTGCATCTGAATGGCTATATTTTCTCCTTGTGCAGAGTGCTTTTGATCTTTTGTCAACATGATTTCGATTAGCTTGCAATTGTTATGAATTTACTGAGGTTCAGATAGTGCATATAGCCTTTTCATCCTTTATATATATGGCAACATTTTCCATTTATTCATATTATTAAAGTTTTGCTAGTGTGTGTTTTGTGGCAGGCGCAATTGCAATTTGATTAGACTAAATTTGCATACTTGTGTGTGTGAGTGAGTGTGTGTGTGTTGTATGTGGGTTTGCACTTTCAACTTTTGGTTTTGATGAATGGGAAAGCAGTTGATGTCAGTTGCAAGATGGAAAAGAGAAATTACAGCAATTCAGTGAGGGTTACAGGGTTATATGATTATTCCGAAATAAGCAATTGGGCCTTAATGCTTTTTTCACTTTTATTACGTATACGTAGCAACAACACTAGGCAATTTGAAATAAAGTACAATCAGACGCTTTTAAGAATAATAAACTAGTTTTTCCTTTAACATGCTTATTATTTATTAAAAACAATATCAGCTATGGGTAAAATTCTCCTGTTTGGAATTATGTCACTTTTCTGTAGCATACATTTTTGGGCATTATAATAGCAAAGCAAATTCATGCCCAAAAACATGTTAGGTGCAAACAATTTTAGTTTTCTACCTCAAGCTTGCTTGAAAATCGAAATCTGTCTGAGGTAAAAATATTTAATTAAAATACCTAAAATTCTCAAAAACTCTCATTTTTAAGTGAATTACAAGTACATTCCAATAAAGTTTATGTTTCTCTCTTGTATAGCATACTTTTTGGGGCTTTAGAAACTTCTCACTCACCTTTTCTCGCTGCAAGTTTCACTTTTCCTTTCGATTTGTCTCCTCTGCCTTTCTTTCGCGCTCTTTCTCTTTCGCTCTTTGGCTCTCCTTTCTCACTAATTTCTTCTTTTTTTTCACTCACTCGAGCAGCTTAGCAAGCCATTGTTTTAGTTGTAGCTGCTATATCGTTGTGGCTGTTGTTGTTTTTGTCATTCCGAAGTCAGCGACACACACGCGCACACACAAGCACACGCACTCGCACACACATAACGGTTGTGGGAGAGGGACGGCGAACGAGCGGGGCGGCGAATTCATTAGGCATGCGGGAATTTTAATTTCACTTGCTCACACGCGCGCACATATGTGGCGACATATTTCTCAAACATTTTCGTTAGTTGTTGTTGTTGCTTCTGGTGCTGTTGATGCTGCTGTTATTGTGGCTACCGTTGATTTTGCCGTTGTAGTTGTGCATGCCTTTGCCTTCGCCTTTGTTTTTTGCTGTTTTCAATTTGCATGTCGCGCTGACCTTGCCGCCCAAGTGGAAATAACTGTGCCAGCCACACCGACACACAGACACACACAAGGCACACACGTCCGTACGAAACACGCTGACAGCTGTCAAAAATTGCGGATGGCGGATGCGGATGCGTATGGGAATGCGAATGCGAATGCGGATTCTACAGATGAGAGGGGTGAGCCATACAGCTGCCGACGATGTGCGGCGACCGGCAAGGATGCCAGGATGCCACCAGGAGCAGCTAGAACCAGGCCTCCAAAATCTCCATGCTCACATAAAAAAATGCGAGTTTAATGTTCAGTCAAGTGCGTGAGTGAGACGGACAGCGGCTCTGCTCTACTCTCACTCCCATGCCATCTCCTCTCGCGCTCGCACTTCCTTCGCGTATTTATCTTTTTCCCGTTGCCTTTGTTCTACGCTCTCTGTGCGTATGTGGCTGTGTGTGTGATGACAAATTTCTGTCATTGTCTGCGTGCAGCAGAAGCAGCAGAAGGAGCAGCAACAAAACACAAGAAGAATCGCCAAGAAGCGCTTCCAGTTTAAGAGTTTCCTTCTCCTTTTTTTATATGTTTTTTGGAGATTGGATGCTGGCCCAAGTCCCCGTTGTTGTTGTATTAATTTGCATAATATACGTTGATTTCGCAAGGACCCGAAATACGGCCCTTAGCACGTGGCCAGAAATCCGTGGATTTTTGGCTTTCTGGCCCCGCCAGAACAGCTGGCTGGCGATGAAAACCGCCCAGCAAATCGCACAGAAACTCACTTAAATGGCACATGCAATTTTCCCCTACATTTGACAGCCAGCTTCGTTCGGTTCAGTCCCGTTATATCCGTTATACCGCCGCGTTGTGTTCACAGGACCGCACAAGCTCAGACTGAAGCGACGAGATGTTTTGCTGTACTATACAGCATCGTGGGGCACAGGATATAACAGCCACTGCGCAGGCAGACAAAAAAACCAACAACAACCCCCACCGACGTAGTCGTGAGCGAGCAAAGTGAATACACTAACAAAAAAATGTATATTTTATTTAGTTATTTTGGTTTATTATTTTGTCAAAGTTAACATTATCTTTGCTTATAGCTATTCTTAACAAATTGTTTAATATATGTAGGCAAAAGATGGTCGCCTAAGAAAACTACTAAGAACAAATACAGAAAAAAAATAGTAAGAACTGTGTGACAAACGATCAACTATAGACTCTCTTAGTTTTGTGGTCGGCGTAAAATTTTAACATTTAAATTCTACATTCTACATGGTTAACGGAAAAGGGAAAATTCGCTAGTTAACAGAAAAGTGGGGTTAAAGAGCGGGATCAAATTCTTGTAAAGTTCGTAGAAGAGAGCAGCGATTTTCTTTCGTTCACGAAGAAGAGAGCAAACACAAACCAAAGCCGAGTGTAGGAGAGCGATGTGTGTAGAATTAAACAGCGCTTTCCTCTCTCGAATGTCTCTGCCGGGCCGGCAGCTGTGACAGCTTCCTTTTCCTCTGCTTTCTCTTCTTGCTTAGCGTGTAGACTCTCTTCGTGCAAGCTCGTGCAGGCGCTTTCCAGCCCCCTGTCACCCACACCATTCGCAGCGGGAGAGCGAGGCGGCGCAACAATGAAATGCTTGAAAGTCTCCAAAATGAACAGACCGTTTTAATAACTCGACCAGCCAGAGGTGCCATATTTCAAATCGCATTCCGGAAAACTTTTGCGAATCCAACCAACAATAGCCGATAATTAAAGCCCAGTACTTAGATAGACTAAATTCGCTTGCAACATTTTGCCAGCGAAAAGAAAATTAATATCGCTTAGCAGCCAAAGTTAGTAAACAAATTTATATCTTAATTTTTTGACAAATCAAAATTAAAAATAGCCTTAACTTGGCCAAAACAGACTTAATTTCAAATCGGAAAGCTTTCCTATGTTAGTTTTTATTAGGTTAATTTATCTGCATATTGAGATTAGAGATCAGAAAAAATAAATTTTTTGCCAATTTTTGACAATTTTAATGATTATTATCATTATCACTTCTTAGTTTTTAAAATATTTTATTGCCAACTAATTAAGATTTAAACGGTGAATCGAGAAGTATACGGCATTTGGCTATCTTTTAATTTTTGGCCAAGTTATGATCTCAAGAAGAGGTCAAAGATACCTTTTATTTAATTAGCATTCTAATACCCTAATTTTTTGACAAGTCAGAGTTTAAAATATCCATAATTAAGCCAAAACAGCCTTAAATTCAATTCGGAAAGCAGTTCTGTGTTAGTATTTATTAGGTTAATTAATCTGCATATTGAGTTTAGAGATCAGAAAAAATTAATTTTTTGTCAATTTTTGACAATTTTAATGATATAACCCCTTATCATTTTTTCAAAAATTGGTCAAAATTTTTTTTTTAGTTTTTTAAATTATTTTATTGCTAAATAATTAAGATTTTAACGGCGAATCGGGAAGTATACGTCATTCGGCTATCATTCCATTTTTGGCCAAATTATGCTCTCCAGAAGACCTCAAGTATGCGGATATTTCGGTCCTTAAATTTTTGGGCAAATCAAAATTAAAAATAACCATAACTTGGCCAAAACAGCCTTAATTTCAAATCGGAAAGCCTTTCTCTGTTAGATTTTATTTGGTTAATTAATCTGCATACCGACTTTGTTTTACTCGATTTAGTTGCTTAAATTAAAAATAAAAAACCCCCTCCGTGTTGCATTTCCCACCGTTCCGATTCAACGCTAACCATGCATCGCTAACTTGACGTACATGTCACATGCTCTGATCAGCCAAGTTCCCACCCTTTTTTTTCGGTCCGGTCACACTTGCTACCATTGATGAATCGCATTTTTAAAAAACATATATAGTAACGATTAAATCTTATTGTATACAATCAGCATACAAGAAACGATGAATAAATTTAAATTTTTTATCAAATCATATTTTATACTTGCTGGATTGATTTTGGAAACATTTTGTGTGATACGTTCTTTTTAAAATTATCCCTTTTATCAAAGTTACCCACCTCTTCGTTAATACTGAAATGGTATTTCTGGTCTATATTTATGGGCACACAATTGATTACGTTTGTGTTTACCAGTGTGCCCGCCCTTTTTTCTTCAAGTAATCCGCCTTTTTCTGTAAACCAATTTTAGGCAATTTTGTATCATTTTCCGAATTCGGTCACACTTGCGACCATCTTTGTGAAAAAAGGAAGTCTGAGAGGAATTTTGTCGTCAAATTACTTCCGCGGCGAAAAGTTAAAACCCAAAAAGATGTCGATGATTTCTGCCCGACTGGCGTCCTCGGTCGCCCGCACCCTGCCAAAGGCTGCCACTCAGGTATTAACCAGCGAATTTGTACAACAAAAAAAGCACTGAAAAAAGTGGGCAAAAAAATATATCATACATAACCGAATCGACGGGTGGCAGATATTTGCGAAAAACTAGTGCAGCGTGCTTTTAAAGTTTTACAAACAGATACAAAACCCTTCTTTTGATCAGCCAACAAGCTTAATTTGGTTTTGCAGTAATTTAGCCAAGAACTTTGTTACGCAATGCGGCGAGTTATAAAGCGGCCGCCCAAGATTGGTTGGTTACATAATCACTGAGGGCCGCTAATTGCAGCTTAATTCTACTATTTTCGGTTTAATTGTAAGCATTAGCTAGTGAAAAACGCTAACAAAACCATGTTATTTAAAGGAGATTACATAATTATGCGTTCCGCAAAGCGGCGATGGGACCAGTTTTGAGGTTATGTTCGACGGACAAGCAAGTGGTGAAGGTGCATTGAGTGAAAAGCAGGGTGTTTCCGACAGTCACATACCCTGCAATGTGGGCCTATTATTTATATATGAGTAGGTGAGGGTCAGGGTTCTCTAAGATACCAATACCTTTTGATTATCCAATATGTTGTGCCTTACATAATCTAATATTATTATTCCATTTTTCATTATAGGCCGCCTGCAAGGCTGCTTACCCCGCCGCCAGCCTCGCTGCCCGCAAATTCCATGTGGCCAGCTCGCAGCGCAGCGCCGAGATCTCCAATATCCTGGAGGAGCGCATTCTTGGTGTCGCCCCCAAGGCTGATCTGGAGGAAACCGGCCGCGTGCTGAGCATCGGTGATGGTATCGCTCGCGTCTATGGCCTGAACAACATCCAGGCCGATGAGATGGTGGAGTTCTCCTCCGGACTGAAGGGCATGGCCCTTAACTTGGAGCCCGACAACGTCGGTGTGGTGGTCTTCGGTAACGATAAGCTCATCAAGCAGGGTGATATCGTCAAGCGTACCGGCGCCATTGTGGATGTCCCCGTCGGTGATGAGCTGCTGGGTCGCGTCGTCGATGCCCTGGGTAATGCCATTGACGGCAAGGGCGCCATCAACACTAAGGATCGTTTCCGTGTCGGCATCAAGGCCCCCGGCATCATCCCCCGTGTGTCTGTGCGCGAGCCCATGCAGACCGGTATCAAGGCCGTCGACTCTCTGGTGCCCATCGGCCGTGGTCAGCGTGAGCTGATCATTGGAGATCGTCAGACTGGGTAAGAATCTTTGGCTAACTTCTTTGAGGACTCTATTTCTTAGGGCCCCCGCTACGGCTCCGAACTAATTCTTTTATATTTATATATTCAATCTGCAGCAAGACCGCTCTGGCCATCGACACCATCATCAACCAGAAGCGTTTCAACGAGGCCCAGGATGAGTCGAAGAAGCTGTACTGCATCTACGTCGCCATTGGCCAGAAGCGTTCCACCGTCGCTCAGATTGTGAAGCGTCTGACCGACTCTGGTGCCATGGGTTACTCCGTGATTGTGTCTGCCACTGCCTCCGATGCCGCTCCCCTGCAGTACTTGGCCCCCTACTCTGGCTGCGCCATGGGCGAGTACTTCCGCGACAAGGGCAAGCACGCCCTGATCATCTATGATGATTTGTCCAAGCAGGCCGTGGCCTACCGTCAGATGTCCCTGTTGCTGCGTCGTCCCCCAGGTCGTGAGGCCTACCCCGGTGATGTGTTCTACCTGCATTCGCGTCTGCTTGAGCGTGCCGCCAAGATGTCGCCCGCCATGGGCGGTGGCTCCCTGACCGCTCTGCCCGTGATCGAGACCCAGGCTGGCGATGTGTCCGCCTACATTCCAACCAACGTCATCTCGATCACCGATGGACAGATCTTCTTGGAGACTGAGCTGTTCTACAAGGGTATCCGCCCGGCCATTAACGTCGGTCTGTCCGTGTCCCGTGTAGGCTCCGCTGCCCAGACTAAGGCCATGAAGCAGGTCGCCGGTTCCATGAAACTGGAGTTGGCCCAGTACCGTGAGGTCGCTGCCTTCGCCCAGTTCGGTTCCGATCTGGATGCTGCCACCCAGCAGCTGTTGAACCGTGGTGTGCGCCTTACTGAGCTGCTCAAGCAGGGACAGTATGTGCCCATGTCCATTGAGGATCAGGTGCGTATGCAATGGGACATTTGGTGAACGTCAAATATTTAATTATGAATATGCCACCTTTTGCCAAACTGCTTTGCTTTAAACTCTTCTAATGCGCTTGCCCCGTTTGCTCCCCCAGGTTGCTGTCATCTACTGCGGTGTGCGCGGTCATCTGGACAAGATGGATCCCGCCAAGATCACCAAGTTCGAGAAGGAGTTCTTGCAGCACATCAAGACCTCCGAGCAGGCTCTGCTCGACACCATTGCCAAGGACGGCCAGATATCCGAGGCGTCTGATGCTAAGCTGAAGGACATCGTCTCCAAGTTCTTGTCTACCTTCCAGGGTTAAGCAGCAATTACATGAAGAACAATTAGGCAGTCGCGCGCGCTGTTAACATCTCGGAGATGGCATGAATAACGCCGCCACCCGTGCACGCGCCATCAACAAGAAAAAATTAAACAACTTAAAGCTTAAGATAAAACAGAAATTATACAAAAAAAAAAACGAGAAAACTCCTTTGCACATTCATGTTTTCCTGCGTCTTTCGCCGGGAAACCATCTGGTCTGTTCTCCTGCGCCACCGTGCCGCTAAATCTTGGGAGAGAGAGAGCAGGCGTAGGCGGCAGATTGGATGGCAAGTCCTGGTCGGATCCAGTTTCGAATTTCAGCGAAATATCCGTGCGGTTCCTCCTCCTTAAACGATAGATAATCCCCCCGTTGTTCTTCTACACTTACATTGTAATCAATATTTGAAATATTGTAATCGAGAATAGTCGAAATACTGTCTGTGGATGATTGTGAAACGATGATGAATTAAAAACGATACTAAATTATACTCTATACGGATATCCAATTTTCTCTTTTAATGGGAGTTGCGATGGTTAATTTTTATGATAGTACTTTAACCGAATAAATAGTTATATTGTAACGAAAGAACATCCGTTTAATATTTGATAGATTTGTTAAGCAATCTATTCTTTATGTTGTCATAAAAGTAGAACCGGCAGATAGGGATTATTACGTCTTCATAAAACTCACGTGGACATTCTGGCCTTAACATTGTGATGTATTATCAATTTAATAATTGGTTCAAGTTTATTTTTCTATAGTTTCCCCTTTGATGTTTAAATGAATGGTTTTGAAATGATGGGTTCGTTTTCAGTAACTTCCTTAATTGCTGTAAATACTTATGAAATTATCATAGAAGAGATGTTAAACAACCATTTTCTTTGCCCAAGGAATCTGGGAATCAGGTACTCTTAACTAAGGACCCAAAAATTCGTATATATGATGTCTTCTGGAGAGCATATTATGGCCAAAAATGGGTTGACAGCCAAATGCCGCATATCTTTCGATTCGCCACTAAAATCTTATTTAATTAAGCAATGATTTTTTTCTTAACTCTGATTTGTCCAATAAATTAGGGTAAAAAACTACCGATTTAAGGACCCAAAAATTCGTATATATGATGTCTTCTGGAGAGCATACTATGGCCAAAAATGGGTTGACAGCCAAATGCCGCATATCTTTCGATTCGCCACTAATGTCTTATTTAATTAATCAATGATTTTATTCTTAACTCTGATTTGTCCAGCAGCATTTATTAAAATTAGCGTATTAGAATGTCAATTAAAAAAAGGGTATCTTTGAGCTCTTCTTGAGAGCATAACTTGGCCAAAAATTAAAAGATAGCTAAATGCCGTATATTTCCCGATTCACAGTTTAAATCTTAATTGGTTGGCAAAAAAATATTTAAAAAACTAAGAAAAAAAATTTTGGCCAATTTTTGAAAAAATGATAAGGGGTTACATCATTAAAATTGTCAAAAATTGGCAAAAAATTTATTTTTTCTGATCTCTAAACTCAATATGCAGATTAATTAACCTAATAAAAACTAACACAGAACTGCTTTCCGAATTGAATTTGAGGCTGTTTTGACTTTGTTATGCATATTTTTAACATTTAAGGAAATAAAAATGCGCAAACTTGATGTCTTCTTAGCAGCATATTTTTGACAAAAATGGAATGACAGCCAAATGCCGTTTATATTCGGAATCGCTGCTAAAACCTTAATTATTTAATAATAAAATATTGCCTTAAAAATGATTTGACCAAAAATTAGGATATAAAAATGCCGATTTAAGTCCGCATTTTATGTCTTCTGAAGAGCATAATTTGGCAAAAAATTTAATGACAGCCAAATGCCGTATACGGTTCGATTCGCCATTAAAAGCTTAATTATTTAGCAATAAAATACTTGAAGAAATTAGAAAAAAAAATGTTGGCCAATTTTTGAAAAAATTATAAATTTAAACAAAACATATAAAATAAAACATTAAAATTGTCAAAAATTGGCAAAAAATTTATTTTTTCTGATCTCTAAACTCAATATGCAGATTAATTAACCAAATAAAAACTAACACAGAACTGCTTTCCGAATTGAATTTGAGGCTGTTTTGGCTTAATTATGGATATTTTTAACTGTCACTTATCGAAAAATTAGGGTATTAAAATGTCAATTAAAAAAAGGGTACTTATGAGCTCTTCTTGAGAGCATAACTTGGCCAAAAATTAAAAGATAGCCAAATGCCGTATACTTCCCGATTCACCGTTTAAATCTTAATTAGTTGGCAAATTAATATTTTAAAAACTAAGAAAAAAAATTTTGTCCAATTTTTGAAAAAATGATAAGGGGTTACATCATTAAAATTGTCAAAAATTGGCAAAAAATTTATTTTTTCTGATCTCTAAACTCAATATGCAGATTAATTAACCTAATAAAAACTAACACAGAACTGCTTTCCGAATTGAATTTGAGGCTGTTTTGGCTTAATTATGGATATTTTAAACTCTGACTTGTCCAAAAATTAGGGTATTAAAATGTCAATTAAAAAAAGGGTACTTATGAGCTCTTCTTGAGAGCATAACTTGGCCAAAAATTAAAAGATAGCCAAATGCCGTATACTTCCCGATTCACCGTTTAAATCTTAATTAGTTGGCAA